>CM008336.1:20789694-20807575 GCA_002525835.2 Ipomoea batatas | reverse complement strand
TTTAAAACCATCATATTCCATTAACCCATATTTCCCCAGGCCAAAAGACACACCAAACTATTAACTTTCCTACCCTTTTAAATTTTCAGAAAAATGTAAACTTTATAAATTATCAAATTTCTAAAACCAAACAAATTCTCTAAAAAAGTTGATAGATCGACGGTTTACCAAACACCTTTGAAAGTAAAGGAATGTACAACATTATGAAGAAACCGGGATTTATACAAGCATGAATAATTAGTATGTTTGTACGTCACACATGCATCCGATCCGGACTGTATGTTTAGGAAAATATCATTCTGTGCTTGGGGATATGATGCATGGGAATTGAACCAATTTTGTGTCAATTTTCAATGGGCCTATATATGCATGTATTGTACTCAAGAACACGTACAATAACAAGTAACCCAGATATTGACATCTCTATACGGTAAGTGTGAATAGGGAAAGCTGGGAAAAAAATTAATAAGCACCAAAGTTGAAAAGGGAGGATAAAGTTCTTTCAAAGTAGACTTACTTTTACAAATTTTTGAATATTGAAATGACTCCAGTGTTGCAACTTACAAGACTGATTCTCACTTTTTCAGGTTTTTATATCGAACCCCATGTGTTTAATCGACACGTTAACTTATGTCAAAAGGATATATAATTCAAAGAAGAGATTTTTTTTTTAGAAAATAATCATTGGTTGACAGGTTAAGTAAGATCTTTAGGTAATTTTATCTTTTTTTCTTATATTTTGTAATTAATCATCTTTTGACAGGTTAAGTAAGATCTCTTTTCACTGCATATATGTCAAAAAGTTTTTTTTTTTTTTTTTTCAAATCCACCTAAAGATAGTTGGCTTTAATCTCTTTACCATGACCCCATGAGTGATTCAGGTAACTATCAATTATCATTGCTACTAACGGTACGGTCTTTAATTTATTAGAATGGACCACAGTCCACAACAAGCTAAGAGTAAATAGAAGTTACGTTGTTGGTAAACCAATGCTAATGCTTTAATTTAATTTCGGTCTATTATTAGTTAAGATTTTTTCCTTAATATATACGGGATATTAATATTCGTGTGTATTGCATAATGACTGCGTTAAAAATATTTCTTAAAGGTAATAAACGTTAGAGCAATATAGTGTACATACTAAAAGTTATAGTAATGAAATAAGAATAGGAAAAAGGAATATAGAATTTGCGTTACCTGATTTTTGTTGGTTAGTACAAAAATGATCAATCATGTACACTTACTATTGAGGTTGTTGTAAGCCAATAGTCTTAATAGGTAACTTAGTAAAGAATAATGTTAGAAGTGTGGTGGAAGTGAATAATTAACATCATAGGGAATTAAGTTTGTCATTATGTTGATTATCTTTTGTATCTATCTATGTAAATGTAAAATGTGGTCCATAGGTTCAATTAGGTTACTTCACTTAGACTTTTTGACACGAAATATATACTTTTCAAAAAATATAAAAACTTAATAATTACTTTTATATTTAAAATTTTTTCATCAAAATTTTTTTTCACCATGGACAACACTACATTAAAATAAATTTAAAAAGTCGTTTTTGTACTAAATACAATATTAATTAAAAATAATGAAATTACGACCATATACCTACTAAAGAAAGAATTTAGAGTCCGTTTGAGAACTCAAAAAATTATTTATTGGGAGTCATTTTTAGGTTTTTTTTTTTCTGTATTTGGGTATTCAAAGAAAATAAAGTCAAAGAAAAATATTCATTCTGATAAAAAAAAAAAATCAATTTGACGAAAAAATGTTTTCCTGAATTTTTAGTCAGAAGATATTTTTCGAATCTTTCATTTTCCAGTCTCTCTCATCACTCTTCAAGCTAATTTTCAAATTATTGTAATTATTTTATAACAAATAATATGTTCATTTTTAGAAAAATGAACCAAACAAAAAAAAAATGTAATTTCTTAACTTTCAGCCAAATAAAAAAATTATAATTTTCTAACATTCCGTCAAACACTAGAAATTTATAATATTTTTCAAAAAATGAGTCATTTTCTCAAAATCATTTTCCAAAAAATATTTTTAGGCTTCAAAATGGACCCTTAAATGAGTTCATACATACAAAATTACTTTTGATGAAACGACTTAAATGGCAAAAACTCCTAAGCAAGCATCTTACGAATCCTCGTCCAAGACATGACCAGGTTTCTTATAAGCATTATATTTTTTCTCATAAGTATTACGCGTTCTCAACTTCCCATATAAGTAATAATCAATCAATTGATTAGTATTAAATTTTTTTCTAATAATAAGTACTCGGTAATATAGTTTTCCACATAACAATCAATCAATTTATCTATCCTGATTAGTATCGTATTTTCTTTTATAAGTAACTCTTAAACCCCTAAATATTACGGAATACATTTTAATTTAAAAGTACTACATTTTTTCTTCAAAAATATAATATTTCTCCACATAAATATTGCATTTTCTCTCCTAAGTAACAATCAATTTACCTCCTAACTAGTATTACGCTTTTTATCACAAGTATATATTATACTTTTAATCTTGATCCGATTCATCTCACAGATACAAATTTACGAAGATGTCTCAAAAAAAGTCACTCAACTTAAATTAATAATGTGATATAATCTTGTTTTAACCACTAGATCGAGATGCATCATCACAAGATCGAAACACTTATTTTTATTGTGTAAGAATTGACAGGAGGTGACTAAGACATTTGAATGTCACTAATCTAAAACATGAGTATGTCGATCTAAGATTTCTGATCAAGAAGGGATAGATGGAAAAGAAAGGAGGAATTGTAGTACAACCAGGAAAGAAAAAATATATGATCAAAGTACATGGTAAATAGGTGGTTGTCGGCTGGTTAAAACCTGTCGGTCAACCCCAAACTCACTTTTACAATTTCAAATTATAAAAATCAAAGAAAATAGATGAAGAGGGGGGCCAAAAGGATGAAAAAGAGTGTGGTTCTAAAATTGATTTGGGACAGTTGAAATGAGAGGTTAGTGATGATTAATATTCCAACTTTATGTTTAATTTTTTATGTATTAGTCAGTGGGAAAGATTTGCATTGTCACGTGAATTGACAAGTGTTTTCTAGACTATGTGAAAAGAATATAATATTTTATTTTATGGATTTTTTACTGTATGTGTGTTCCATCCAACTAAAAGTTTTATGCTCACACATCCTCAAACACATGACCTTTTGCATGATTCTGATACCAAATTGAAGCATGTGCTCCATCCAACTAACTAAAAGCCTAAGCTGATAGTTGGACTGCATATTTATGTTTATATTATATTTATACTCACAATAGACTGGCCAATTTGACTGAAAATAGACCTTAATATATACTATTTCTTGTTAAGTATAGTGTATGAATGCCAATAGTGTCTAATTAATGCAGTTAAATAAACACTACACCGTTATATCTTATACTCCGTATTATTTTTACATGCGACATCTAATATTCCTATTACTATGAGGCTAATTCATATTTCACCCGCAACCACCTAATTTCACTTGGTCGACCGACCAATTGTTCAAGATTGTTTATACTAAGCCCAAATCCAGCTACCTCGTTTGCAATTGTTATGCCGTGGACCCGGGTGCACCTTGCAAGGTGCACCCGGGTCCTTAAACGGCGTCGTTTAGACGCTGGGTGTAACGGTGCTGTTAGTGACACCGTTACACCCAGCCAATCAAAAATAAAACAGAGTATAAGTGTGAATCTATAGTTCTTAATGTGTGAATCTACAACTACGTATCTGTGAATGTATAGGTGTATAAGTGTGAATCTAAAACTCAAATACATGATTACATAATCAATCTAAACATAAATCCTAAATTCGAAAAAAACAAACATAAATCTATACAATTCATCAAACATGAATCAAAACTTAAAACCTGCAATCGAAGATGAGCCATCAACGTGTAAACTTAGTTCATCTACTGCCTCTGCCATCACTGCAAAACAGAGTATCAGGTATGAATCTGTAGTTCATAATGTGTGAATCTGTAGTTCATAAGGTGTGAATCTATCACTATGTAACTGTGAATCTATAGTTGTATAAGTGTGAATCCACTAACAGCACCGTTACACCCACCCGGGTGCACCTTGCAAGGTGCACCCGGGTCCACGGCATAAATTGCCCCTCGTTTGCCTAATGGATTTACTAAGCCACTAGCTTAGCCCGTCAAACAAGCATTAAGTTACGTGTTACTTGAGTTGTATATGTATGTCAAGAAATTTCATCATTTTGATTAAGAAATATTAGGGTGTATTTGGTTCGTAAGATTAGATACAATATATGGAAAAATAAAGTTATACATGTTGTTTGATTGACTATTTTTTAAAATATATATATAGAATTCGATTACCTCTATAATTTAAAAACTCATTACCTAATTTAAATTAGGTGTGATTCCATTAATTCTGCATTATCCATTTATCCCTCCTTATTTCATTGCCTCCTGATCGATACATAGGATTAGTGCTTTTAGATTTTTGTTTTGATTTTTTGTTCTGATTTTTTGTTCGATTTGTGCTTTAGATGTCATCCTTAATTTTTTGTTTTTGTATTTTTAAAACATTTATTCTAATTATAGACCCATACATAACTAAACAATAATATTGATAACTGCATTCAAAAAAAAAATAATATTGATAACCATTCCAATTCCAGCTTAATTAGTACCAAACATGAAAAATTCTTTCACCAAAATTCATTACAATATTCTTATTCCGATTCCGATTCTCATATCAAAGAAAATTGACAAAAGAAAAAAAAACTATCATACTTTCAAAAAAAAAAAAAAAAAACTATCATTACGCGCCTCGTAGAGTCGTAGGTGCCCATATGCACCGCCTTTTCTTGATTTTTCTCTCTTCAATGGGCCCACAAAAGTTTTAAACTTGCAGAGAAAAAACTAGTGGAAAACCTCACCCTCATTAATTAAAAAAAAAAAAAAAAATCACCCTCGACTTTTTGTTTTTGAAAAAAAACCCCGCAAAAACTACAAATAGGATTGTTCTAATGAGTTTTAGTTTTAAATTATAAAACGTTAAGTACATTGTGATCTGATTGTTACCATTTCAAACGAAAGATCATAGTAGCAAGTCAGGGAAAAAAAAAAGTGGAGAAGACGATGGAAGAGAAGTAGGAAGCAAAGGAAGAGAAAAAAGGGTATAATTTGTCCTTTGGGCATCGCCATAGCCATTGCTGGCTGGCAGGCCATAGGGGAATAGTGGTGGTGGGGAGTGTGTACCTCTTCATTCCTCCGTACAACTCTCTGCATCTACTATACCATTATATTCCATTCAGAGTTAATTCCAGCAATGGTCTTCTGACTATGTTGATTTTTCAAAATTAGTCCATGACTTTTAATTTGGACAATTTAGGTCCCTTGACTTTCAAATTCTTTCTAATGTTGGTCCTTTCGTCAAATTTTGGTTAAATTGAGGTCAAATGAAGGGATAAAATTGTCTGTTTACTTGTATACTCGTATTTCTTTTGTCCTATACGCTATATATATGAATACAATATCATTCAAAGAGACATCGAATGAGATTATATGGCTTTGATTAAGACTTCGACTAAGATTATATTCATATATACAGCCTAAGGATAGGAAAAATACGAGTAATAATACACTAAACATGTGAACGGACAATTTTACCCCTTCATTTGACCTCAATTTAACCAAAATTTGACGAAAGGACCAACATTGGAAAGAATTTAAAAGTCAAGAGACCTAAATTGTTCAAATTAAAAATCGGGGACTAATTTTGAAAAATCAACATAGTCGGAGGACCATTGCTGGAATTAACTCTTCCATTCATAAACACATTTCTGGTTGATTTTTCATCACCTAGTCTAAAAAATCTATTTTCTCTAACCAAATATGTCATTATATTCAATTCATATGACTTCCCTTAAATCACGAGTTACTCACATTATAAATATCAATCAATCTGTGACGAGAATCTAAAATTTTTTTTCCTTCCAATCCTCAATCATCCTTGTAATGTCTACATTAATTTGAATTATTGCATGAGATTTGACTTATTTGGGCCCCGGGGTATATGAATAATGGACTATTAGTGGCATGATTAGCAGAAGATGAAGTTTGGAAAACTCAGCTCATTGTCGCCTTATTATATTAATTAATAAAGAAAACATTAAAATTCAAGCCAGCTGTAATGAGTACGTATCATATAATTGAGCTGACACTCGTGTTATCTATATCAAAATCTTATACTATATGGAATCAAAATCTTGTACAACTTCAATTTTATCTAAATCTCGTTTGATGTTACGCGTTCCATGTATAATTGATAATGTCTAATCGTATAATCGATACTACTTGGTAGACGAGGAAGCGATAGTTTTTAGCCACATAATTTTTATATTGTTATATATATAGTACTGTTAAAGCGAGTCAGCAAAGGGGTTCGTCAAAGCCTGTCATTGCAGGCTATGAAAAGGTTAGCCCATCCAACCTTGCCTAGGCTTGCGGGTTTTGACTTTAATTGAAATTACTTTTAAAAGTTATTAATTACATATTTTTTAGATAATTTAAACAAATATTAAATTATTAATATAATTTGTTAAAGACAATAGTAACAAATAAGTCTAAATAGATTTTTAAAAAAAAAAATAATAATAAGTCTAAATAGATAGATAGATAGATGACATTATTAATAAGGTTCCAAGTATTTTTTTTATTAATTTAATAGTAATAATATAAAATTTTTTAAAAATTAGAAATTGTTTTTACAATTTTTTTTGTATATAAACTAGGTGGCAAGCCCACAGCCCGCCTAGCCCATCTTGTCAAAGCTTGCAATTTTGGTGGGCCTAAACATTTAAAGCTTACCCCACCCTTATTTTAAGTGGGGTAGGGCGACCCGATAAGTTTAGCTTGATTTGACAGCTCTATAAGTATTATATTAGTAAAATAATATGATATATTTTACACTGACAAATTATTTTGTAGATTCGAGTCCATAAGGTGAACTCAGGTCCAAAATAAACAATTTACATATTGAATGTCCAGAATTTAAATTGTGAACATTAACATGTAAATGGGGAGGGGTTTACCTTACCTTACAAGGAGGACCCAGGTCCGTGGTATAACTATTGTTTTACACTTTTGCCAATGAAATATGGAATAATACAATTTTATCAAATGCAAAATATACCCACAAATCACCATGTACAATGTAAAATATAATTTCCCTTTTAATCGAATTTTTAAGTTTGGGCAATAATTAGTTGTAACGTTTAGAAGTGTCTAATTAACCAGACTTATCAATTTGAGTAACCAAATTTGTTAATGGTTTCACAAAATAATGACATAAACACAATAAAGCTAAAAACGAATACAACCGGTTAAAGCTACCAAGTTAAAGTTCTTTTTTTGGGAAATAACCAAGTTAAAGTTCTAAACAGGAATACAAATCTTTAAATGAGTTGACACGATAAACAAGTTTAGTTAATAAGTTTTGTGTCTACGCAACACGAAATGACATGATAACTCATTTAGAATCTCTTAAACATGTTATTATGACACCATGAGGCAACCACTATGTTGCCATCTCAGAAGGTAACCCAGTGGTTGCCTTCTCTTCCGTTGATTCACCAACGACGTAGAAGTTGACTGAAAATTTCACCAAAGTTGGTCAGAATGTTGACCGAAACCTAGTAACCTGTGATAGTATGTCACTAACCGATTTTTAGACTTCATTGCACCAAAATACAATGTTGATGAGTTTAATTGCTACTTTAAAAAATTTTAGGGTCTAATTAACTTCTTAAGTAAAGTTAGAAGGCTTATTTAACCATTTTCCTAAAAAAAAAAAAATTATTTAGTAACTGAATTAACTAAAATACAATTGTTTTTTGTATAACTAAAATACAATTTAGTTCAATTAATTCAAATGCTATAAAATTATTACCCAAAAGAAAAACAATTGCTTACAACAAGACAATCATCACATTATTCTATCCCTCAATTCTTTTACATTTGCAAATTTTGTAAATTAATGCGAACCATAAATTAGTGACACAGATTATCTTACATAAACTCAGCTAAAATTATACTCCAATAAATTAAAGAAATAAAAAGTGCAAAGGCTCATCTGAACACCAAGTTGTGGCATGTTTTGTCACAAGGGTATGCGCAGTCAATATATTTCACGTTAGCTCGATCAAAATACCAATCTCCAACTGCAAGTGCAATTGCCTGCAATTTTTTGTTTTTATCAACATATATGAATTATGGTAAATCAGTGTTGCAAAAATCTCACATAAGCGCTAAGCTCTAGCGGCCGCCTAACGTATCATCATAATCGGTGGTCTAGGCGGCTGGTCGGCTAGGTAGCCGCCTAGGCACTGACTGCCCAGGCCTCCTAGGTGCCGACTAGACCACCTAAGCAACAACTAAGCCGCCTAATCGGCCGATTAGCTGTTGTTTCCTTCTTTTTTAAACGGGTTAGTTCACTCAAAACGAAGCGAAATAACCCTAAATTGTTCAAACTCTATATATTTTTTAGGTTAATATTTAATATTTTAGTACTCTGTATTAAGTATTAAAGTATTAAATAGTTTATAACTATTAAACAAATTTTTAATAATAAAAAATTTTAAAAAAATACACCGGCGCCCTAAGCGCCGCCTAGGCGCCCGAGGAGTGCCTAGAGATTTTTACATCCATGTAGTAAATATCATTTCCTAAAATGTGGTGCCAGGAAAGAGATCAAATAGTTGTGTGCTTTGGGACAATCTTCTATAGTAAAGGTTTTCAAACAAAGAGGGACAACCTCAACTGAGTTAGTCAGACACTTGAGACTCCATGAGAGCTGTCTATAAAGAATCAACTATGGACAACCTAAGCTGGTTTACCTCTTTAGTATGGGCTAATCAGAACCCAACATAGTTACGGGTGTAACTACAACATTAAATGGAGGAAGTTTGGGTGTGGATTATAGACAAACATCAAACCGAATTCATATGAATTCACCATGAATAGCAGATGTTTTGGCGTACCTTGTTATTGATAACAGGAGAATCGTCAGCGAACCATGTATCCTGCCTCTCGGACTGGCAGTGGGCGAAGCATGAATTTATGAACAACCCCGTTTGTTTGGAAGCTGCAAACCCCTTCACAGCGTCCAGCATATCGTTTCTAAATCCTGCTCGAGAAGAGCGACCGAGCTGAAGTGAGATTACAGTCGATAATGCAAATTCAAGAAGCCTCTATCGGGATTACCTTGCAGAAATTTAATCTGTGACGTCGAGCATTTCTGATTGTCCGCTTTGCAGTCGTGCCAAGCCCCATTGGGATCGGCTGAAGGAGGAGCCAAGCTAGCTTGGACCTGAAATAAGGTAATTCTTTTAGCAACTCTTCATCTTAAAAATAGCTTAGCAGTCGTGTGAGTTCCTATAAAACATTGACCTTAAAACGTTAATGTGTATTACCTGCCATGAATCATAGGCAGCATTGAGTATGAAGAGCGGAGTGTTTATGTTTGCGATCAAATTCTGAGGAAAGAAGCACTGAAAAAGGAAAGTAAAGTCCAAAACAGTGTCAGCAACGAAATAACAGAACACGAAAAGAAATAATAGAACGAAATTAAGAGGAAGTACTCACCGAGGTTGGATCGAGGTGGTTGGTACAAGTTTTTGGCAGGTTTTTCACGAGATCCTTTCAAATGACCAAAAAACCGTGAATAGGCATTACGATGAGCAGTTCTATCTAAATCTCATGCTAGAACTAAATGCTACGAGTTTATATCTTCTTAGAAACGGATAAGTTTAATTTCACTTGTGAAAATACCTGGACAGTTACTACGCCCGAAAAGATATTCCTAAGGCTATGCCCACCAGACACATCCGTTCTGCAAATCCATAAAGGGTCGTCATTAGTCATTACTATTGATTATAAAACGCAATATTCTGAATCTTAATTTCAACAGAACACGAGATTTTCGGTATTCACAGAAGCATAAAAAGTTTGGAAATTACGCGTCCATAAACAATCCCGCATCACTCAGGCACTTCACTTTAGTACTACTAGGAAATAAACTTCGGAACTCATCACAGTGCAATATGGAAGCAAGACCACCCGCAGAGCATCCAGAAAGAAGAGCCTGAAACAGAATTCGTGCCACGAAAAAAAAGTAATAAGACAGGGCAAATCGACCTAAAATTTAAATAAATAAATAAATAAAATGCTTAGAAAATATTACCTGTTCAGCATTCCGCATTCCCTTTGACATTAACTCGTCCATTGCTGCTTCATATATGCGTTGCCCTCTAAACTGCAGCTGTGCAGCCTGTTGAAAGTTTCAGTACATTTCTCAATCCATGCAGAAAAACAACAATGAAGTCATCTATGTATAGTCGTCACTAACGAAAATCACCCTATGTGACATGACAACTAATTTCCTCTCCGGTCTTCGATTTGCTATAATAAGCAAACTCTGGGAAACTAGGTATGTCACCTTAGCATAGAAATAACATTATGAGCAAATACCCGTTGCTATTTCAGGGCTTTGATGGAACATATGAACGGAAATTTAGGTCATGATTATTTTGAAGCCTTTCATTGGAAGAAAGGAATTCGGATTCGTTATCATTTTACAAATCCTACTGATTTTTATCATGCCAAGATCTATTGGTTATCATATGGACAAATTTTATTTTTTTTTTGAGTACTACTGACTCTGTTACAATGTAGTATCTGTTCATAGCTACTTTCTCAACCTACTGAAGCACAAAGAGTCAACAGTTGCCTCCACTGAGGCTCATCCATGTGGGAGTGTAAACCAGGACACCGGGTGCCAGACCACAAGGTCTTTGGCTATTCACAAAATATTTCATTACAGTAATAATGAAATTGGTCTAGCCGTGAAAATAGAACATGGAAAGACAAATATTGTGCCCGTTTCTGAGAAAAAAAATTTACCCAACCACCCGACCTACTTACTGAAAGACCAAAAAATGTAGAAGGAAGATACGAAGATGGATTATGCAACGATCAAGAAGAGAAGGGAAAAGGCAAAAGCAAAAAATTATTTAAATCAATAACCCAAAAAGTAGAATAAGAAGTTCAAAGCTCCAGGGCAAGTGCTATAATTCGTTCCACTAACTTTTTCCAGCCCAAAAGCAGAGCAGCATGAGTAAACCTAAAGGAAACATAATTATTTGCACTAATACAAACCTGGTTTTCGCTATCTCCTGAGAATGATGCACCATCACAGTAGCGAACTTTAATTCTATTCCAATTGTAAAAATCTGCAAAAACAAAACAGAACAAAAACTTAAAAAAGTGTGGCAAATGGCATTTTCAGAAACTTGAAAAGAGACGAGTTTTCTGAACATTATTGTGTACAATTATAGGGAAAAACCTGGATTCTCCTCAGCCTTATTGCTCAAAATTCCGGTAAATGGAAGCTTCTTTTCCATGAATTTTGACGACCCACGCCGCGTAGTTTTGCGGTAAACACATGACCTAATGGTGTTACACCATCCACCACCCTACCATAATTTCGTTCACCGAACTTAGGTTCCAAATCAAAGAAAAACAGCAGTGAACATTATGCGTTTATGCTCCTCTAAAGTCATGATTATGCGTTTATGCTCCTCTAAATCAGGAAAGCATGCAAAACCTAAAAGTGCTTATGAAATTAGACTGAGATTCAAATTCTATAAGACTATAACCACGATTACTAAGTGAACATTATTTTATCTTTAGCATTTCCTGTAATCATGTACAACATTTCTTCGGTCAAGAAGCCAATTAGAAAACAAATCTCGTTTTTTATGGCGGTCCATTTCACTAGACAAAGTATGGTTCAAACAATGACAGGAAAAATGCATAAAGAAAGGCTGCAGAGCGAACTAATAGATCGCACGAGCTAAAGCATTTTTATAACCGAAGATTAGTGTCACTATTGAAAGCAAATCGAGCACAAACCTCCAATTGAATGACCCAACTGTTAGCTCCTGATCCATACCCCTCGTGAATGTGATAACCGGGTAACGTCCCATCAAGGCACACTGAAGATATAAACCACAGGGAAACTCAACTCAACTCATTTGAACTGTGAAAGCCAAAGCAAAGTATATGCACCCAAGATTGTCTAAACTACAAAATTGTTGTTTTTCAGCTCACACGTTCAGGTAATTCAGCTAAGTTAAAACAAAGAAACTTGAAACCATTCTGGCATCAAGAATAGGTTAACCAAAAGTAACAGTATGGAGCCATCAAAAGCAAGTAACTAAATGAACAAAACCCCAATTGCCTCAACAAAAAAAAATGACCCTTTTAACATATTAACAGATCTAAAATTTCCCATTTCATGTTGCTGAAGAAGCAAAACAATACAAACAGATATAGAACACAAAAAGTTAATTTTTTACTAATTCAACAGCACAGCACACAACCACACACACATACTCATATCAAGAACATTTCCATTACAAAAAGCAAAAAAAAATCAGCAATTTTTTCCAAAAAAAAAAATGGGAAAAGAAGAAAATACCAGCTCCTTTAGCATCAGCTCCTTGAATGAGAGTAAGGGGAACCAAAACAGGGTTAGGATTAGTGTCGGCGGCGGAGGCGGCGGAGGCGCCGTACACAGATTGCAAGAATGGCAGCTCCGTTTTGTTGAAGAAAATCTCCTCAAATTCACGGCCTTCCACAGCAACACTCAACAAAAACCCAATGCAAATCACCCCCAGCAACCCCATTAGCCTCCTCTCCCCCTCACTACCCATTTCTTGAAAATAGACAAAACAAAGAAAGAAAAAGAAAAAAAGAACAAAAATATACAAAATACTTACACGTCTCTGTAATCTCCCTGTGTGTATATATTGGGAGATGTACAGTGTAGTGTGTTTATAAATAGTAAAATCTTGAATTTAACAGCAATAAATTGCTCAAAAGTAGTACTCCCTCCGTCCCATTTTACCTGTCCTATTTACTATTCATTGGTCAAACCAACTCTTTCTTCATTGCTTATTTTCTTTAGTAATTTTTTATTATTTTTAAATTTAATTTTTTGTGTTTAATAGTACTTTTGATGTAGTTTCTAAATATATAAATTTTATATATTAATACTAAACTTAATATTATGAAAAATTGGATTAAAAATAACTTCAGTCAAGCCTCGTTAAACGAACCAGACAACCAAAATGGGACGGAGGGAGTATTTTTTTAAAAGATGGGTGAGGTGTTGAGTTGGGGAGAGAACAGCAGGAGCTGGAAAGAGTGTGTTTTGCACTTTTGCCGGGTAATTTCAACACTTTTGTTTTTCACACTCCGTATTCTCTATTTCTCTGTTTGTATTATTTTTATTTAAAAAAAAACATGGAAGATATAAATTAGGGAGTATATATTATTGGACTACATATAAAACAAAGAGACTAGTGATACTGAGAGTTTGAGAAGGTAACTAGTGTGGTTGGCGTGAATAGTCATGCACTCTCATTATTTAAGAGAAGTTCAGTGTTCGAACTTTCTTTTCCACGAAAAAAATAATCTGACCAGCACTTTATCATTAAATTAGGCCGTTTGATTAGTCTGAATATGGTATGCATTTAAAAAATATATTTTACAGTTAAAGATCTATTCAGAACACCTCGTGATCCGATAAAATAAGAAAGAGAGTTTGAGAAGGTGGATTTATGTAACCACACTCAATAGATACCACGAGTACAGGGAGGGTACACGTTAAGAATCTGATGATAAAGTGAGCTTGGTGCATATCATGTACTACAATGATAGCCACACACATTTCATACACCAACCCCCATATTAAATTATATATCATATATGGTCCAATGGATACCATAGAAGAATGGATTATATGCGGAGCAATCAAATCAAATTGGTTTGATTGGTTAGGTCATTAAATAAATTATGTATCTTTAGTTAATAGATTATGTGCTTGTAAATAAATTAAAAGAACATAATGTGACATTTATGAGCATAAATATAATATGTGCAGTCCAACTATTAGCTTAGACTTTTAGTTGAGATGGAGCACATGCTTTAATTTGGTATCAGAGCCATGCAAAAGATCATGGGTTCGAAAAAAAACTTTCACGTGTTGCGCTTGGAATCCACCGCACACGTTGAGGGGCGTGTGAGCATAAATATAATATGTGTAGTCCAACTATCAGCTTAGGCTTTTAGTTGAGATGGAGCACATGCTTTAATTACATTAACATATTATGTGCCTTCAACTTATTTATAAAGACATAATTTATTAATTGCACATAATACGTTAATGACAGACATATCATTTTTGGACTAGAGTCCATAATATAATAATTGGTCAATGACTTAGTGATTGCAAGATTACAAGTTTAACTCGTAGCGAACTGGTCTTGTTGATTTTCATAGTTTGAGTTGGTCAGCTATGAACAACTTAGGTTAGTTTACTTCCTTGTGGTTCTTTGTCACTCGTCACTAAAAAAAAAAAAAGAAAAAAGAATGGATTATATGTGTGGGTTGTGGTGTACTCTATAATGTATATGTTAATTTTGTATAACATATGAAATTAGTATCATGTTTGATCCTCAATTATAATAACATTTCTTATATTTGTCTCTTAACTTTTCCAAATTAATGTCAAGCACCTTATGTTCAGATGACATATAGTAATTCTCGTATATGAAAGGTCATGAGATATATACTACAATGTACTACCTCCGTCCCATTTTGGATGTTTGATTCGTTTAACGATGATTGACTGAAATTATTTTTAATCCAATTTTTCATCATATTAAGTTTAGCATTAATATATAAAATTTATATATTTAGAAACTACATTAAAAGTACTATTAAACAAAAAAAATTTAAATTTAAATTAATAATAAAAAATTACAAAAGAAAATAAGCAATTAAAATGGAGTTGGTTTGACTGATGAATAGTAAATAGGACAGGTAAAATGGGACACAGGGAGTAATAAAGTAAGTAGCACTAAAAAAACATTTCCAAATTAACTTTACTATTTTTAAATGTGAAAGTTGTGCCAAATTTCTATATTTTAAAATAATTAGATAAATTAAAATTTACACTATAATTGAGGGATAAATAGTAATTAAGTTTAAGTCTAAACATATATTTCAAGCTATATTAAAATATTAAAAATTTACTTTCAGTCCAATGAACATGTGGAGTAGTAGTAGGTTATAATGAGTGGTATATATTTGGTTAAAAACTTAAAGGTATATGTTCGAAAATATCGTATTATTAAAAAAAAAAAAAAAACATTAAAAGGCTTCGTTTGGTTAACAATAATATGAAATTTTTGAAAGTGATTTTGTATTTCATGTGTTTGGTACAATAATATGTTTTGTTGTTGACCAACTAGTTTTGTGACTTTGTCGGGTAGAAGTGTAACGCAAAAAAAGAGTAAGTAAATTAAGTACGGAGTATTTATATTAAAAATAATGAATAGTCTTTACTTGTTAAAAATATAATATTAAAAACAGAGTTGTTAGAATTGCTTATAATATTTACGAGAAAATTTTACTTTTAATCTTTAAATTAAATTTTAAATACCATCAATCAAGTCTCGTTAATTGAAACATACATATAAAATTGAACGGATATAGTATAATAGCGTTGTTTACCCGCAATAAAATTAATTTTACTTTTAATTTTATAACTATTTATAAATTTTATATTTGGCCTTTAAATATTATGTTTATCACAATTAATGTACGTTTGTCATAATTGATTATTTTTTCGAAATTTGTAATTAAAAAAAAAAAGTAACAATGTGTTGAATTTTTAATTCAAAACTATACATTTTCCTTCCTTAAAAAATTGATGCATCCAAGCTGGTATTTTTTGAATAAAAATGTAATACATTTTGACCATTGTCTATATTTAGTTAAAGGGTTAAATGTGACAAAAATAAAATTTATGAATTAAATGTAACAAAAAATAAGATATAAGAACCAAATATAGTTAGATAGTTGGTTGGGAAGAAAGAACTGTGTAATTGTTGTAAAGATAATGCTTCTTAACCTCTAATTTTTTTTCTCTCTTAGATGTAATTTTTATTTATTGAGTACTCATAAATTGGTTGATTTATCACTAATTAAAAGTGAAATTTAGTGATTAATTAAATAATATCATATCACAGAAGATGAATTAAAGAAGAAAAATATATGTATGAACAGATACTATATTGTAACAGAGTCAATAGTACTAAAAAAAAAATTTTTCCTCAAAAAAAAGTACTAAAAAAAAATATATATATATATATATATATATAACATTATTCTCCCTATTAAAAATAAATCCATGTGCGTTAATCACGTGAACCTTCAGATGAATACAGGCTCCGATGGAATATATGCCGTCGATGCATGTTGACGAGCATTTATCTCTCCGGTGGGCCCTGGTGGGATTGTCTGTCGGACGAAATCTGTTTCGTCACAAAAACCGTGCGGTGGTCGCGCTAATGAAAGGTTTGTCTGTTTTCGCGACGGTCGATGGTGGCCCGGTGGGGGTAATTATTTTATTATCCTCATAAATGATCTTTATTTTATGTTTTTATTGGTCAGCAATTATTGCCGTTAATTACTCCCTATTGCACCAATATGCACTTTCTGCACTTATTTTACAATTTGCAAATGACTGTTTGTAGGAAGAAATATTTTGCGCTTTGTAATAATTCTAATTCAACTTTTTAAGATTGATAATTCAATATCATCTTAAAAAAAAAGGTTGATAATTCAATATTATAATTTAAAACAAGTTCACTGAGGCTCAAACCCACTTCCATCATTTATGTGGGGGTGTAAATCGGGACACCGGATGCCACTAGACCACAAGGGCTTTGGTGATTCTAATCGATACTTTTTGCCAAACATTAAAAAATGAAAATGATTTCTAAAAAATGAATATTTTTTTTAAAATCATTTTGCATAAAACATCTCTCATGTTTCTAAACGGACTATAAGTATAAAAGTAAGTAACCAATCAAATATTAATCATGTAAGAAAGAGAAATCAAGATAGGAAGGTAGCATTACTATATATAAAATTAAGTAAAGTTTTAAAATGTCCGCATAAGCAACTCAATTAGTCACATGAGTAAAATTTAGGAGCAAATACCAGCGACAATCTCCCTCTTGGGAGCAAAGTAAAGTTTTAAAATCTCAAAAAATAAAACCAAAATGTAAAGTGAAAATTATTGAATATATTTTTTTTTTGAAAACCGAAAATTATTGAATATATAAAATTAATATTGGTGTGAAATTGACACTTTTACAAATTAATAATTATAATAGTTAGCTAAAGACTTTGTGGTTTGGTGGCACCCAGTGTTCTAGTTTACACTCTTGCGCACTCTTGCATGGATGATGGGAGTGTGGTCGAACCTCAGTAGAAGCAACTGTTGACTTTCTGTATTACTTTAGTAATTTTATTCATCTCCCATAAATTAAAACTTTATTTTTTTTATTTTAATTTTTTAAAAATAAAATTTGATTGTAGTCTCTATGTTATTTGTCCTAACGGGAAATTTATTAAGGTTCTAAACTTCTAATCACCCCCCACATTTAATGAAGATAGAACGGCGGGCTTTTCCTTTTTGCTAATCAACACTTTATTCTATTAATCTTCTTTAACGACAGAAAGAAAGAATATATCAAGAAGGTATCCCATAGCAGATGGATAAGTGAAAGATATATAAGTGGTAATACTACAGGTGCCTATAAGCCTATAAATCTGACTTTATCCCTATATTCTTTCATAAAATTAAATAGAATCAACTACCTTTTTATTAACTTCTTTACAATGAATTAGATGAAATGATTGTTGGAAAAATAGCACTAAAATGACAT
>CM008336.1:20626300-20637304 GCA_002525835.2 Ipomoea batatas | reverse complement strand
GATTTTCTCTCTAAAATTTAAGTGTCTAAACTCTAGATTTGTCCCTCTATAGTTCTTTTTTTTTTTACACGATGCCAAAATTGCATTTTGTAAACCATAAATCGACATTATTGGACGATGAGATTTAGAAGTTTCTAAAATCCAAACTCGTTGCAGTGAAAAATATTCTCACTACGACGAGAAAAAAACATTGATTTTATATCAAGAGTTATTGTTTCAAGGAGAAACATTCTCATCACAGTGAAAAATTTATGCTACAGTTATGACTTTCAAGCTATTTTTTATGTCAGCTAATCCTCACGTCAAAAGATGAACATTAAGGGAAAAAATCAAAAGGAAAAAATATCGTTTTTCATAAAGCTAGATGAAGGTAGTGTAACAAAGTCATGTGAAATATATTAATTTAATATTAAAAAAAAAAACAAAAACAAAGTTTGACTCAATGATATTTTGAAGTAATGTAACAATCTCGGGGATTCACATAATATATATAAAAATATAAAATGAATGCGGTTTACATGATTATTACAAAAAGTGAATTAAAAACGTCTTGAAATGAATGAAATCTCACATTTCCATGAACAAAAGAAAGTAATATGATATTATCCTATTCATAATCCTAATCTTAAATAGGAGGACATGGTACTTATACACACGATATTTTTTCATAATCTTTTAAATATAATTGATATAATCAAAAGACTTTCATTTTTTATTTTTTTTTAAAAAGGCACTGTAACCAAAAGACGAATTGTCAGAATCCTTAGTCATTTAAGTATAAGACAAGGAGTTAGCAATAACCTTCGCATAGTTGCTAAACAAGGCTCTAACTGAACTTGATCCTCAAATCATCCCCATCAATATTGCACACTCAAATGCAATGCATATGGTCAATTAATTCTTTGGATTTGGGGACAAAATATTTAACAGTGCTAAATATAGTACTCCGTATCAAAATTGAAATTTCCTTTTGACCATAATGTCACATCGGGAGTCACAAGTGCATTGAGTTTTCTTTTTTACTTGAAATGATAAGATTTCTATTACATGAACTTTCATTTTCTACTCCATCACTTTTACTCCTGACGTAACAAGATATGATAAGTTATTTTCATCATGTGGATCCTAAGGACGGTATAAACATCAAATTTGTGTGTGAGCTAGGGAGTAAAAGTAGACAACATAACTTCGGAGTCCATGTAATATTTTTTAAATTTGGGTGTGTGAGATTGGTTCTTATTCATACATTCATATTCCACCGTACTACCAAACATGAAAAATACTTTCACCAAATTAAACTCATTACCATTACCAAGTATTTGATTCTCATTCTCATAATTATGATTCTCATGTGTGAACCAAACACACCCTAATAATGTGCACTTGATCATTCTCTATGCAGGTAAGTTGTTATATCACTTGACTACAAAATTATTATCAAAATATATATAAAGATTTTAATATAGAATTTGTAACGTAAACCATTAATAAATATATTTAAAGTTTATTTTTAATATACTACGGAGTACATATCAATTTTAGATAATATATTAAAAATAAAACTTTTGTGCACTAAAAATAAACTTCATGTCAATGGTACTGCCCAAACCGTAATGTGGATCATGGTCCCAAGTATAATGATTGCTTTTATATTATGAGTTGGCAGACTATGTTTGGCTCTAGACTCCTACAAATGAGATCCTATTTTAGTGACAATAATTTATTTACAGGTAATTAATGGAATTCCAGGCTAAATTGTAAAGTTAATAAGTCAATTACTTCAAACTAAAGAGACTTTTAAATTAAATTTATATTAGGTTCCATCCATCATTTGGGTACAATATGTGACATGAGAAATGACATTAGTCTTTGAATTTTTGGCAATATAAATAATCTTTATATTAGATGTGTTACACATGCATATATTTTATTTGGGAAATTAATTAACATAATTAAAATAGGCCGGAAGATTATTCATTATATTTGTATTTCACTTTTAAATTTGATAAAATATTAGATATCAGAATAGCTGCCAAGGACTTTGTGTTCCAGCCTCAGTGAATGCTTCAATAGATTGAGAAAATAGTTATGCATGATAAACTTCATTAATTTCATTTAATGTTCAATGTTCACAACTAACAAGTGGAACTTGTCACAACATCACAATTAACAATAGTCGAGAAGACACTTGAAAATCAAACCTCAGCTTTATTTTTATTTTTTAATACCTCAAATTTTTGGAAAAATTTACTATAAATAGCAATATTTTTATTTTTTTAATACCTCAAATTATTGGAGAGACTTACTATAACTAGCAATATAGCATGTCTCCACATTATTCCGAGTATTGATTTCCTCCAATTGTAGTAGTACGTACTTGATTTTTGCAAATGGTATATGAGTCGAGTTATGGGTTCGAGTCCTAACAATAATAAAAATTGTGAGTAAAGGCCTTTTTACTTGATAAAATCACATATTTTTTTAACAACTTCATAACAATGAGTTAAATCAATTGATATGTTTCTCTAATTAAAACTACTAAAAATTAATTAATATGTTACACAAAGAATTTATATTGGACAGTACTAGAGTAAAAGAGCAAACAAGATCCCTAATCTCCCTTAGGGGTGTGTTTGGTAGACATCAAATTAGGAAACAATTACGTTTGGATCTCTATGTCCAAATTAAAGAAGTAGACAGAACAAATGAAATTAATTAGCCAATATATAATTTTCAAGACAAAAGTAAAAAAGATGTTAGTGGAAAAGAATTGAATTCCTTCACGTCTTTCAATTTGTCAAGTGAAATATGTTGTGTTAAAAGTGACACTGCTAAACAGCATTATTAAAAAAGTCAAATGAGTTGGTATTCTGTCATTAGTTAACATGGGAGAGTTTCAATCAATGTACAATTATGTAGCCCAATTTTGTTAACTTTTCTTTTTTCTTTTTCAGGCGATGAGAAAATTCGCAGCTAGTAAACTTTGTTTATGTGTAATAACCTGCAAACCACACAAGAAATGTAAACTACACTAGAAAAATTCAGTGTAACGAGCACAAATAAGAGATAAGAGTCGAAATCATAACCTTTTGGTACAAACAATAGGCAAGGCTTTAATGGCACACCATGTCACCATTAAAATACATTCACACGTAAGCTAATTAATGTGTGAATTAAATATAAGTGTCAAAGCGTACGTGTTGGTACACCTCATTGCATACTATAATTTTGTAGGCCAAATTTGTGTAGCCTCAAATCACCCCATGTAAGTTAGTGGCCTGATATGTTGGCTAGTTTATCATTTTTTTAAAATAACTATATTGCATGAATTATTATATTTTAATATATATTTAAATAAATAAAAAATTATAAATTTTAATATATATGCATTATATTTTAATGGTAATGAATTTTTTTCCATATATAATCACAACTTGTATTCATTTATATTTTTAAATGAAAGTAGTGTACTAATTTTTATATATACAACGCATAATAATACTGATTTAAAAAGTATAAATGTTTTAAAAGTATATGACAATCTAAATACAATACTGTACCTATAGCATTTCATATTTTTTTAACAAAAAATAATATTGACTTGCGAGCTAACCCACGAAACCTATGAGCCCAACTTTTTTACTGACTCAATTTCTTTTGCAACGCGATTTAGGACAAATATTGGGGCATCAAGACGTCAACCACTTTGACACTCATAAGTCATAAGTAAATGATTGCTTGGCGTGTTACATCACATCTAGGGCTACTAGATTTTTATGAACCACCCAAAGAGACTTTTCTTACTTATATGGATTGGAATAAGTAAATGATGCAATAATAAATTTTCTTTTTAAAAAGAAAAATGAAATTATAGCAATTAATTAAATTTTAGGTTAATTATTCATTTATTTATAATGTTACCCCAAACTATGGACCGGTAATTTGAGGGTCTCATGCGACAATTTATGTTAAAGAGTCAACATGTCTGTTGGTGATAGTGGTTTAAATATGTGTAAAATTTAATGCAAAACTAATAATCGGATAAAAAAGAGCGTTCTGAAAACAGTGCTAAAGTGGGTCGGGTGTAGTATAATTCTTATACTTGAAAGTTACTTACATTTCTTGTGTGGTTTGTGAACTATTAAAGAGGCTCAAGGTTTACTTAATGCACACTCTCTTCACTGAGAAGAATCACAATAGCAATTTTATTGTATAATTAGGGGTTAAATCGACTCGTCCATGACTCATTTTTACCTATTTTAAGTTTTTTTTTTTTTTAAAAAAAAAACTCTATTTTAAGGATTAAAAGTACAATAAAACCTTAATTTTGGATTATAATTGCGTTTTGTCTCCAACTCTCCATGTTCATTCTATGGGCCTGATCTAACAGGCTTCGTTTATAGTAGGCCTATCGGGCTAGTGTTGATAACTTTTTATACCGCCCAACATTTTTAAGTGGGCAATTTATATCGTGGACTCTGGTCCACAGTGCACGTTTATCCTGGTCTAATACACAAAATTTAACTTTATAATATACATAATTCATGTTTACAATGCACAAAATTATATAGATGATGACACATAAATACTTAACATAATACACACACATTAACACGATATTTTAAAATAACTACATACATAGCATGTGTATTATGTTATGAATTTATGTGTCTTCGTTTATATAATTTTGTACATTATAAATTTCAATTCCATAATGTGTATGTGTATTATGTTAAGTGTTTATGCGTTTCCAGCTATATAATTATATGCACATTATAACATGAATTCTTTACCTTATGAAGTCAAACTCTGTATATTGAACTATTGTTCACAGTGCACTGTGGACTCTAGTCACACTGTGAGCTCTGGTCTACGATATAATGATTGATTTAAGTGGCATAAAGTGAGATCGATGCACTCTGTATATTGAACTATTGTTCATAGTGCACTGTGGACTCTAGTCGCACAGAGCCCACGGTATAACGATTGATTTAAGTGGCATAAAGTAAGATCGATGCACTAGTAGAGGATATATCATAACGTAGTAGTAGTAGTAATAATAATGTATTATTATTATATTATTATATTAATGTAAAGGATAATTTTATTTTTGAATGTTATTACATTTCTATTCTTTAATTTAACGGAATATAATAAAATAAAATAAAATAAATACACACTTTTATATAATGATTATGATTTTTTCTAATAATACAAAAAAAAAAAAAAATCAACATTCTTTAGCGTACTACACTACCCATTCCAAATTCCGAAACAGGTCGGTATCATAATCTTAATTATTGATTCCTTCGAGACTTAAAAAGAATTAAACTCACTCGTAATTGACCCCCATCCCATATGGTTTAACTAATAATTAACATTGAATTTGGGGATTTTAAGGTCTTAGAAGTTGTTAATTGTAGTGCGGATTTTGTGCAAATGCATCGCCACTTCATGTGAACCTGCCTTCTTAGATTGGCGACAGCTGGCGCCATTTTCATCCAAAAGGAAAAATGATAGAAGTTTTTACTAACCGAGGGCTAACATGTAATTTTAAAAGAAATAACAAAAATTTCAAAGGTTAAAAATGTGAAAATTAAATAATATAATGAGGTAAAATTAACAGATTATGATGACCAACTGATTTTAATGTGATAATATCATAACAATCAATAATTAAAAATAAAATTAACTATTTTATATTTTCTCAAAAAGCACATGTTCTAATCTCAAAGTTGAACTTCCATTTTTTAGACCAATTAATATGTGTCACGATAGTAGTTATGAGTTTCACTCGTCACTAAAAAATTAAGCAAAAAGTGAAAGTAATTACATGACATATACTTATTCCATTTGGTATAGGAGCCATTTAAAGATAAATATTAAGATCCTAATAAAGTATTACTTCCCATACTTGGCTTGCATTGAGGCAGTGAAATGGATAGAAAAATCGAAAAATAAAAGAGTAGAAAAAATACCATAAAAATAGATCAATAGTCTAGTTCGAATGTAAATAAGCATTAAATTGCTATATTTTAATATTTATTTTCATTTTCTAAAATAAAATAAAAATGAGAGGTTAATTATTCAGTTATGATTTCATTCAAGTGCTAAATTAAATATAAATTGAATCTCATTTTAAATTGAGGGTGGAGATATAATAGATTATTAGTGTAATTATGAATAATGATTAATAGGCCACATGCATGATAAAATTAAAGCAATCATATCATCAAAGGTGCAAACCTTGTGCTAACTCCTTTTAGTAAAACAAATTGTTTATACAATAATGTCTTAGGCACAAGTAAATTATATTGATATGAATAAATAATTCCAAATAATTTAAATGTAAGGGATTCAATATAATGATAACTAAGAGAAGATGTGATGAATGTAATACGTAGATAAAGGTAAGAGTGAGTTAAGGAGGAGCAGTAAGAGTATATAAATAGATATAGAAGTTTGCGTATAATGAAAATGAAGATTATAAATGTAATTATGTGCATTTTTGTATTTTGAAAGATTAGAGAGAACACAAAAAAGTCTAGCTTATTTTCTAAAAATATATTTAAAAAAAATACAAGTAAGCATGTTTCTTGTTTACTGTTCTTCAATTCTTTAAAAAAATTTAATTCTATAATTAGTAAAAGACTAAAAGGGTTATAAGAATTTCTTAAGTTATTAAAAGCGTTTTCAAATATTTTCACACAAAAGACAGGATATTCATCAAGAAAAACAAAGAAAGGAATTGTAGTAGTCTAGTAGCGGTTAAAAAAACAGTCCTTATATATATTAAAGGTAAGAAAAGTTGAAAAATCCATTCTTTAATAAATAAATAAAGGAAAAAATTGTACTTTTCTTACCTAAGTTATAGAATAATTATAAAATTTGTCCCTGAGTGTTGGTAATGTTTACTTTTACTCTATAATTTTTCAAAAGAAACAACTTCATAAATTACTCAAAAATATCACTTATCCTATAACTTAGGGACAAAAAAATATAATTTTCTCATAAATAAATAAATATGACACAATATTGAGTTTGACATACAATGGCAATAAAAGAGTTACACACTTACATTTAATGTAGTAGACTCATTATAGTTATCAGGTATTGGTCATCCTACATAATGAATGACTAAGTTACCGTAATTTGCCACTCTTTTGTGAGCAAAGTACTCCCTCCGTCCCATTTTATGTGTCTGGTTCGGCTAACGAGGCTTGACTGAAGTTATTTTTAATTCAATTTTTCATAATATTAAGTTTCCTATTTGTATACAAAATTTATATATTTAGAAAATACACTAAAAGTACTATTAAACACAAAAAATCAAATTTAAAAATGAGTGAAAAATACTAAAGAAAATAAACAAAGAAGAAAGAGTTGGTTTGACTAATGAATAGTAAGTAGGACAGATAAAATGGGACAGAAGGAGTATGAAAAAAGTAAGGGATATGGGTCAAATAGACCCTCAAACTATACCCAATTGTGCTATTAGGCCATTCAACTTCAAAAAGCTCCAATTATGCTCTCAAACTTGCTATTTTGGAGCAAAATAAGCTCTCTAACCTATTTTGTGACATGTAATTGCAGGTCAATTACAATTCCAGATAACTCCAGCGAACTTCCTGTGAATTTCCGGCAAACAAAAGTCAAACCATCAACGTCACGGTTGCCAGTGGTGTTCGACTAGAAAAGGCTACCGGAGAAGGCGACCTGCCGCTACGCCCAGATGCCACCAACGATCGTGACGTTTATGGTTTGCCTTTTGTTCGCCGGAATTTCGTGGGAGTTGACCAGAATTGTAGTTGACCTGCAATTACAGGTCACAAATAGGTTAGAGATCTTATTTGCTCTAGAATAATAAGTTTGAGGATTTAATCGAAATTTTTTTTGAAGTTTAATGATCTAATTTTACAATTGAGTATAATTTAAGGGTCTATTTGACCCTTACTCCAAAAATTAATAATGAAAGGTGGGAAAGGAAGAGTAGAAACTAGGGTGAGTCTTATCCATCTTCCTGTACTATCTGCTGAAGAATTGAAGTGTAATGTAGTGTATAAAATAATTGCTAAAGTTCTTGCAAATAGACTTAAGCATTTGTTGGATGGGCTTATATCTGAAAACCAGAGTGCTTTTGTCCCTGGGAGACTCATAACCGACAATATCATGCTAGCCTTTGAAACTCATCACTTTCTTAAGAAAAAAACTCAGGGTAGGGAGGGTTATGCTGCCTTGAAACTTGATCTCAGTAAAGCTTATGATAGGGTTGAATGGGACTTTCTTAGGGCTGTCTTGTTGAAATTTGGATTTTCTCAACACTGGGTTAAATTGATTATGACTTGTGTGACTACTGTGGATTATTCTGTGCTGACTGGAGGAGATGAAATAGGCCCTATTTTTCCTCAAAGAGGGTTGAGACAGGGGGACCCCCTATCTCCTTACTTGTTCATTTTTGTTACAGAGGGGCTGAGTGTTTTAATTAGGGAGAGGGAAGCCAGGGGGGTTTTCCATGGGATTAGTGTGGCTAGAGGTGCCCCAAATATCTCACACCTCCTATTTGCAGATGATAGTTTCATCTTCTTTAGGGCTACCCCGGGAGAGAGTAAAGAGTGTAGAGACATGCTTCAATGTTATGCCAAAGCCACTGGTCAGCTCATCAACCTTGACAAATCCTCTCTAAGTTTCAGTAGAAATGTTCCTGAGTCATTGCAGCGAAACATCTGTTCAATTCTGGGGGTTGATAAGGGTTCTTTCTCAAGCAATTATCTTGGCCTCCCTTCTCTTGTGGGTAGAAACAAAAGGGAGGTGTTGGGTTATATCAAGGATAGGATCGTCAGTAGGATTCAAAGTTGGAACCACAAGTTTCTCTCTAGAGCCGGGAGGGAAGTTTTACTGAAAAGTGTGGTGCAAGCCATCCCATCTTTTGCTATGAATGTGTTTCTTTTGCCTCTATCCATGGTTAAGGATATTGAGAGAATTATGAATGGGTTTTGGTGGGGATGTGAGGGAGATGGTGGGAGAGGTATTAGATGGAAAGCTTGGGAGCATTTGTGTGTCCCTAAGAAATGGGGTGGTATGGGCTTTCGTAGGTTGAGAGAATTTAATCTTGCCATGTTGAGCAAACAAGCATGGAGACTCCTGAATAATCACTCTTCTCTTGTAGCAAGGGTCTTCAAGGCCAAGTATTATCCTCACAGCTCTTTTTTGGAGGCCAACCTGGGTAACAACCCCTCCTTTATTTGGAGAAGTATTATGGAAACCAAACCCATCATCATTAACAATAGCAAATGGAGGGTTGGAGATGGATGCTCTATTAAAATTTGGAAGGATTTTTGGCTACCTGATGCTACAAACGCTGCTGTGACCACTCCCCCTTATCCTTTTATGAGCAATGCCAATGTATCATCTCTGTTAAATGACCAAAACTCTGCTTGGGATGAGGAAATTATCCGGGAAATTTTCAACAACAGGGACTCAAAGCTAATCACCAGTATTCCTTTGTCTACTGTTCATAGGGAAGACAAACTTATTTGGGCTAGGGAAGAAAGAGGCCATTTTTCTGTTCGAAGCTGCTATAAAGCCCAGTTGCATGATTTCTCCCTTCAAACTCCTCTTGGTTGGTCAGCAGTTTGGAATCTCAATATTCCCCCAAAGGTGAAGGTTTTTCTTTGGCAAGTTTGTTCCTCTTGCCTTCCTACTGCCGATCTGTTACACATGAAGAGAGTGGACTGCCCTATGTTGTGCCAAATCTGCCATGAAGAACCAGAAACAACATTCCATGCACTAGTGTCTTGTAGAAGGGCAAAAGATTGTTGGGCCAGACAGAATAAGTTCCTACATGCTGATGGTTACTCTTCTTTTATTGACTGGTTTCAAGATAACATCATTGCTCTTAATCAGAATGATCTTTCTCTCTTGGCTATGTTATGTTGGAATATTTGGATTAGCAGGAATGAGAAAGTATGGAGGAATGTTTCTATATCTACCATGCAGATTATTGAAAGGACCACTTCGTACCTGGAAGAATGGAGAAAGCTCACTGCAAGGGAACACACTAATTGTCCGACCCAAGATGACACTGTCAGATGGAATAAGCCCCAGTCCGGTTGGTTAAAATTAAATGTGGATGCAGCACTCAATTTAAATGGCGGCAAAATGGGTTTTGGCTGGATTTTGAGAGATGATCATGGGGACTTCATAGCGGCCAAATGCACTTCATGGAATGGTGTCTTCTCACCTAAGGAGGCGGAGGCAATGGCTATTCGGGAAGCCCTGTCCTGGCTTAAGAACCATCGTTTTGATCGAGTTATTGTTGAAACTGACTCCTTAACAGTGGTGCAAAACTTAAAATCTAGTTTAGGAGTTTCTTCTTATGACTTGATTCTGTTAGATATTAAAGATAGGCTTAGCTGGTTTGCTCATGTGTCTATCTCCTTTGTTAAGCGATCTGCGAATCGGGCAGCCCATACTCTAGCTCGGGAGTCCGTTTCTATGTCAGGTTGCGAGGAATGGTTTTCTCACCTTCCTCTTTTCCTTTGTAATGTGTTTTCGGATGATTTGAGTAATGAAAATTAAGCTTTGTTTTCAAAAAAAAAAAAAAGGTGGTGATAATGCATGGGGGGTACTTTTTCTTGGACACACAAAAGTGTTGACCACTGGTGTTGCCATTTTCATGCCTGTACTACTGTACCTTGTCCGGCCCTGTTGGCCTTAGCTTAGTTTTGTGGTCTTAATTGCTTGTTTTTCATATAAATTTGCACCCAAAATCAATGCCATGTGGTGACCTCTCAGCTCTGCTCTTCACATGGCTTCCCAGTTTTCCATGTCTTCTACTGTATAGAGAGAACTATAATCAGTTTCTCAAGGAGAACAGTACAATTAGGTTGGGAAATGTGAGTGATGAGTGGATTCTCTCAATTTGTTGCCTATTTCTGGAAATCCCCCATGAATCTCATCAAGCCATTTTTCCCCCCCTCCCAGTTTCTTTCATAGATCATAACA
>CM008336.1:20588173-20604063 GCA_002525835.2 Ipomoea batatas | reverse complement strand
TCCCACCTGGCAATCCCTGCCCTTGTCAGGGTAAACATGGTAAGGATTGGATTGGATTGCCATCTCTACCCGTGAGACCATCTCATGAATCTCAATATGCGAAATAAGTCAAATCTAATAAAAATAGGTCATAACATAATTACATATATAATTAATATTTTAACTCTTATATATAATATTTTATATCATAAATGTTGTACTTTACAGTGAAATTATAATAGATAATTTGCAGGTTATACTTAATTAATCCTATTTTGTTAACGCCCATATACAATTAATAACTAGGTTTAAGGATGTTAGAGCATCGCAAAAGACTTTGTGGTTTAGTGGCTGGCACCTAGTGTCTCGTTTAACACTTTCACATGGATGATGAGAGTGTGTTCGAGCCTCAGTGGAATGGTTTAGGGAAAACACATAACTAGGTCGTTTAACAATTTCACATGGATGATGAGAGTGGTTTAGGGAAAACACATATGATAAACTATATTAAACCCAATTACATAAAAATAATACTTTAGATACAAAATCATTAATATTGAATCTACGTACCTACTTGTACTTACAATAGAAATTTTTATGAACCAAATTTATATATATCTAAAGTAATTATTTTATGTACCTATGATTTATTACAACAAATCAATATAAGTGTTATTTTTTTTTTTGAAAATATAAGTGTTATTTAAAACGTCTTAATTAAGGCTTTTTAATTAATTTTTGTATTTTATTCGTATAAAAAAATAATAATAAAAAAAGAAAATCATTTTCTAGAAAAACCAAGCTATTTTCCCTTTAATTAAAAATCATTTTCCATTGACTTCAATTTTTCACTCTCACCCGAACACTAAAAACCTGAAAAATAGTTTTCAGAAATCATTTTCCGGATTTCTAAACAAACCCTTAATATGTTTTTGTGTTTACCTATTTAAAGCTTACAACATGTAAGATTGAAAGCCTTGTAATGGCTAGGTTAAAAGCTTCAGGCCTGACCCCTGCCAATTGTAAGCTCAAGCTTAGCCTATATAAGGCCTACTTACATTGACAGGCCCAAGCCAAGCCTAGCCTATTCCCACCTTAGTCTTAGAAGGGAGGGTAAGTGAAAATTTAAATTTCAGTCATGGTTATTTAAATAGCTCAAAAACAGTACTGCACGTCTAAAATGTACTCCTCAACACAATCCATTAATTACTCATCACTGTCACTCCCAAACCTAACTTATCTCCCAGCTGGTTACTAGAAAATTTCCATTCTAAGGCTATGCCTTTACAAGGGAGAACTTTATTGTTATATATTATTAAATTCCTGCTTTCAAAAAAAAAACACTTCCTAAACAACATCATCTTACTCAACTGAAAACTCAAACAGCATGGTATGCTGATACTTCTCGCCCGGTTGAACTACAATGGATGGGAAATTTGGGGTGTTGATGGCATTTGGGAAACCCTGAGTCTCTAAACAAACACCTGCATGCTTATTGTACACAGCTCCATTTTTACCGACAACTCCGTTCACATAGTTAGCAGTGTAGACCTGCATGCCAGGGGCATTGGTCCACAGGTTAAGAACCCTCGAGCTCTTGGGGTCTTTAATCTTTGCAGCGTGTTTCAAGCCCTCTTTCTCGTCTCCACAGTCGAGCACATAGTTGTGGTCGTATCCTATACCAACCTGCTGGATGTCACGACCAATTGCCTTCTCAGTGGTGAAGTCAAACGGGGTGCCTTTCACAGGCAATATTTCTCCAGTTGGAATGCTGTTATGATCCAGAGGAGTAAAATGGTTTGCCCATAGCTGAGCAGTGTGTCCGAGAATGTCCCCAGAACTGTGGCCGGCAAGGTTCCAGTATGTGTGTTGAGCCAAGCTGACAGGAGTAGGCTTATTCCCGGGAACTGCAACCATGTCGAGCTTCAATGTTGTCTTAGAAGTAAGTGTGTACGTTGCAGTAACAGAGAGATCTCCGGGGAAACCTGTGTTCAAGGGAATGAGGAAATCACCAACCATGAGCATCTAATATTTCCCATTAAACATACATTCACGAGAGACGAGAGAGAGAATAGTGCATACCTTCCTCCCCATCATGGCTCTGATATTTAAAGGTAATCGAGGGGCTTTCGCCCTGCTTCTGTTCAACAACCTCCCATACAACCTTGTCATACCCCTTCTGTCCACCTTCAATAGAATAGTGAAAAGAAAGGATTCAAGTAAATGAAGGAAAAGAAAGAAATCACAAACTACATAGTTTTTGAAATAATAAACGATACTCCATTACTCCATATTTTTGCCCCAAAAGGCTGAATCCCCAACCCCAAGGGCATCCCACACCCCGGCCCGACAAAGTATTTGAGAGGATGTAACTCATGGTAACTTAGTGGCTCAGACAGCGCCAAATGCTGGTGCGCACAAGGGGTCTACCCACTTTGGGCATAATCCCCACACTGCCAAGTTTGAACTAGTTAACTAAGCCCGTGCGGGCTCCATGCCTCCATTACTCCATATTTTGTACCCACAAATGCTGATGATGCCATGCCTAAATGATTTGAACGATTGAATTAAGCGCAACTCAGGTAACATAGGAGAAGAATTCTTCTGAAAACATTTATTTTTGCAAAGTTAACTCCAACATAAGCACCAAAATTTAGATGTCCGTGAATAGAGAAATGATGCACTTCCTGGTTTGACATAAACTGGCCTTGTACCCCAGACTTCCAATTTTAAGAACATCACACTGCAATTTCTTCCCGTGCCTACATTTCCCTCTTAAATTGTTCATTAATTCTCGGCCATGAGAGGGTCCATCATTTGGTGTCAAATACTAGGCTCTCAAAATATTATCACAAGCTTGAATCTTGAACCCCTCCACACAATATTCATTTTCTTAGAATGCCAACCTTAAGTATGAAATGCAAATATAAGGATGCAGGATATGAAGTCAAGCATTTGATTTTTCCCTCATATACTACAGAAATCAAAGATGTCATATTCATGGATCATAGGTGAAACATTTAATGGAAGTTGTTGAGATAGCAAAGAACTACTACCATGTAGACTGTTAGGGGGATTGTTAATTGCAAGTGAATATTCAACTCCATTAAGAGTGAACTTCCCTTCTTTGATCCTATTGGCTACCCGACCAACAATGCAGCCAAAATAAGGTGCCATTCCTTTCTGAAAAACCACAAAATCGAAGACCAGATTAATCTCATCAGCAATCACCAAATCAAAACCTATTCTATTCTCTCATGAAAGCACAGATCGATCAATAAGAATTAAGAAACCATAAAATCAAATGGCTTCATGAAAAAGAAGCCAATCTTGAAACGCCACTAACCAGATAGGGTTCAAGTGTATCAAATCCAAGAACCACATCATCCAATTTCCCTTCACAATCCAGTCCAACAAGAAATCAAATAAAGATTAGATTTTTGTAAATAAATAACTAAAAAGACAATTGAAAAGAAAAACAAATGATATAGAGTTACCATCTTTATCCGGTACAGACAAGGAGAGAATAGTGCACCCAAAATTGGAGACTTTGATTTGCGTGGTGCCATTGTTGAGTTCAAAGATCTTTGGCTCCGTCATTTTTAATTCCTGAAATGTTGACGACGAAGATAGATATTTTCTCTGCTGAGGAAAACGAGCGAGCAGTATGAGAGTCAAAACTAAAACTGAAACTGAAGCAGAGAGATGGAGAAAGGTTATCCGCATTCTGCATTTCTTTCGGACCTACCTGTTACATCTTCATGACTTCATCTTTGCAATTTTTTTTTTAATAAACTACAAATAAATAATCAAACTATTTGTAAATTTTCAAAATCATCCAAGAATCTAAAAGATAATCACAATTAGTTTTTTAGCTAATTATGCGTTTGAAAATCCGAAAAAATGATTTCTAGTGTTTGGGTGTGTTTGAAAAATTAAATAAACAGAAATCATTTTCCGTTGATTTAGAAAAATAAGGTTATTTTAGCGAAATTTGACGAAAGTCATTTCGAGACCGCCAAGTGTTTTTTTAATAAATAATATTATTTTTTATATTATTATAAATATTTTTATATTTTAAATATTTCTAGACCACAAAGCTACAAACCACGCCAAACATCATAACCACTGTGCACTTGCCTCTCACACCCCAAACTCTTATCACCGCTGCCTAACACTAGTGTTTTCCTGTTTTCTTGTTGCGTGCACACAAACTAGTTCCTCCTGAATCATTCCTCTTCTGCCGCGGCATATGTCAGGTCCACACCACTCCTGGCACATGTGCTGCCCATCACTACAACACCCATGTTTACTCACATTGAACAAGGGCTTACTCAATTCTCATACCCTGGCACTGCTCCAAATATGACACTAACCACATATTAAATTAACTTAAAACAAGATAAACCAAACACAAACCCTCAAGACTTATTGACACGATAAACCAACAATTCAAAACAAAAAACCTACTGCCTAATTATTCCCCTTATCAACTTTATCAGCTTCATACTCAACACAAACCGATTCACCCTCGATGCCTGCAACTCCGCCTCCAGGACAACACTGTCGAAGTTTGATCCAACCCAAGCCGTCGCACATTGTCCATCATCAACTGCTAGCCACCACCAATTTCACACCGATGACCACAACTCAGCTCGCCGAAGGTGAAACAGAGAGATGAAGCTTCAAAAAGCTGATGAAAACGCTCACCAGTGACACCACGAGGAAATGGGCTCAGCAAGATGAGTCGGAGAAGATGATTTTCTGCCGAAAAGGTCACCAGAAAAAGCCTCATGCGCCTCCACGCACCGGCACGTGGTCACCGGAGCTCCGGCGCAGATCAATGCTCACTGGGCTTTGATACCATGTTAAACAATGAACTACCTAGAAAACTCAACTAATATTTTGTATATATTCTCTGTGATATTCTATATCATATGTACAGGAAGAGTAGAGCTATTTATACAAGACAAGAACTAACCCTAGCCACTAACACCCTATTTCTCTAACAATTTTACTTGGCCTTGACTTGTTAACCGAAAGAGGTGGTTCTACCACTTCTTGTTACAATGGCATTGACATGCTCTCTCGGATTCTCGGGGCAATCGAGTAGTGTGGTCATATGTGTGCATCAGATTGAGTATGTTATATCTAACTTTTATTTCGAATATTCAAAATTTGAGTGCTATTTTCAAGTTTTAATTTAGACAATAAGAATACTATCCATGGACAACAAATAATAATATCAAGTGCTTGACCTCTAGAACTATAATAGAACAAGTTTGAATAGTTTGTAGTCAAGTTTGAAACGAGTTTAGGTAGTAGTGAAATCTCTGTATCCAATTGTATGGATGTCTATGTATATACTAGATTTTGTGACGACTTTGAGTACTATATTGGGTATTGTTAATCGGGTTTGGAACGGGTGACAAAGTATACTATAAACCATAGACAAATATTCATTTTAAAAAAATATTCATTTTAAAAATGAACATTCAGTATATTAAAATTAAACTTTCAGTATATTAAAAATAAACCTCATGTTAATGGTTTATCTCGTAAGATGGACCATGGTCCATAGTATATGAATAGTATAGTCATTTTCGAATGATTGAGAACTGGTACATGTAATATTCATTCATATGCAAGAAATTGTAAATATAATCAGATTCGTTCACATTTGAAAATGACTAAACAAACAAGTATAAATATGTTGTTATCCCTAATAACATGGGTAGAGTAAAAAATAAAAGATAATATTATATGTAGTCATAGTAGTAGATACGTAGATAGTATGAATAATGGTGGTGATGGAAGAAAAAAAAATGTGTTTGGTTATAGGGTAGGTAGGTGGTGGTAAAAGTATATAAATAGGTAGTTGGGTATGTCAATGCAGCCATTTCAGGGGTAATTGTAGACTGACCAGCATTGGAGACATTAGAGGGACCAACCGAGACATTGTAGGCAGTTTCATGTTTCTTTGGAGGCCGAATGGAACACTCTTTGATGATATGCCCTGTTTTCTTACAATAATTGCAGAATTTTTTAGTACAATTATTGGCAAAGTGACCAAAATTCTTGCAACTATAACACTGGACATTAGTCATATCTCTGCCTCCGTTAGATCTCCTTTGGGCAGCGTAGGCAACAGGAATTGGAGCAGAATTTTGAGCTTTCTGCTCCAAGACAGCTAGTGTAGTGAGCCGTTGTTCTTCCCTGAGAAGCTCTAGACCTCACAAACCAGTTGAAAGGTATGGTTTTTCACCCCCTGTGGCTATGTCTACTGTGTTATCTTCTATCTCTATCCCCACTTGTTATAAAAAGGCAATGGAACATAAGTGTTGGCAACAAGCAATAGAAGAAGAACTTCAAGCACTTGAAGAAAATCATACTTGGGACATTGTTTCGTGTCCCCAAAATGTTAAGCCCATTGGTAGCAAGTGGGTTTACACTGTGAAACTCAAGTCTGATGGCTCCTTGGATAGATATAAAGCTCGATTGGTTGCTCTTGGGAATAAACAAGAATATGGTCTCGACTACGAAGAAACATTTGCACCAGTTGCTAAGATGACCACAGTGAGAACCATACTTGCTATTGCTTCCTCTCAATCTTGGGTTTTACATCAAATGGATGTAAAAAATGCCTTCTTAAATGGGGATCTGAAGGAAGAGATCTACATGAAGCTTCCACCTGGTATGCCAATGATAGCTCCACATGAGGTTTGCAAGTTAAGACGTTCCTTGTATGGTTTAAAACAGGCACCTAGGGCCTGGTTTGAGAAGTTTCGCGACACTCTTCTCACCTTTTCCTTCACACAGAGTCAATATGATTCCTCACTCTTCTTTCACAAGACAACCACTGGTATGGTCTTTCTCTTAGTATATGTTGATGATATTATCATCACTGGTAATGATAATGGGCTGATTACTAGGCTTCAAAATATGTTGTCCGGTACATTTAAAATGAAAGATCTTGGGCATCTAACATATTTTTTTAGGGCTGGAAGTTCACTATGAAGATCATGGTTTCCTCCTAAACCAACATAAATACATTCAAGATCTCATTCAAATGGCTGGTTTACAGGATGCTACTGCTGTTGATACACCAATGGAGGTCAATGTGAAATACCGGAAAGATGAGGGCGAACCTTTGCCCGATCCTTTTTTGTATAGGCAACTTGTTGGTAGTCTTATCTACCTAACAATTACAAGGCCCGATATTTCCTATGCTGTTCATATCGTCAGTAAATTCATGCACGCACCTCGACATCTCCATCTTGCGGCAGTTCGTCGCATAGTTCGATATCTAATTGGGTCACCTACTCGTGGGTTGTTTTTTCCCAAACAATCAGCTCTTCATTTGACAGCATATAGTGATGCAGATTGGGCCGGTTGTCCAGATACTAGGAAATCTATCACAGGATGGTGCGTTTTTCTTGGGGATGCCTTGATTTCTTGGAAGTGTAAGAAGCAAGAGAGTGTCTCTAAATCCTCTACAGAGGCCGAGTATAGAGCTATGTCTGCTGCGTGTTCAGAGATTGTGTGGTTACGTGGTCTTCTTTCTGAACTTGGATTTCCTTCAAGTGATCCTACTCCACTTCATGGTGATAATACCAGTGCTATTCAAATTGCTGCAAATCCAGTGTATCATGAACGCACAAAGCACATTGAAGTCGACTGTCATTACATCCGGGAGGCGTTTACTCGAGGTGTTATCACTCTACCTCATCTTACTACTGATCTTCAAGTAGCTGATGTTTTTACAAAGGCTCTAACACGCCAAAGACACAAGTTTCTCAATAGCAAATTGATGTTGATAGACTTACCTTCATCAATTTGAGGGGGGATGTCAATGCAGCAGCAAAATGTGTAATATATTTCTGATTGTTGAGATTATTATAATTATTATGTGTTAGGCAGCAGTAAAATAAACAGTAGCAAAGTTAGGCAGTAAAGTTAACAGCAGCAAAGTTAGGCAGCAGAAATGTTAGGTAGCAGAAATGTTAGGCAGCAGTAAATAGTGCAGAATTTCAGGAAACTTGTCTATTTTCTCATGTATATATAGATGTATCAGCTAGCTAATGAAGACATAACACAGATTTGTTATTTCAGAACTCAGAAACATCTATTTTCCATCATTTTTCAGTTCTGGTCAGCCTCTAATTTTCTGTGTTAAACCTCTATTTTGTCAGGGTAGATGATAATAGTTAATAGGTAAATTAATGAAGTAAAAGTTTGTATGTACAATAATAGCAATTATAGGTAAAGTGATGTGTGTTTTTTGTATTTTGAAAAAGAAATTTAGAACAAGAAAAAATTGTTTTCCAAATCCTTTGAATTGAAAAAATAAATAAATAAATAATATTATTATTATTATAGATGAAAAAAATGAAAAACAGTGCTAAAAATCATTTTCCAGAAAAAAAGGAAATTTTTTCCATAAACTAAAAGCACCTTCCATATATGATGTTGTCAATTCTCTTATTTTATTTTATCAAGTAAAGACATGAATAACAGGCAGAAACACAGTGCAATTGGCTGAAGAAGATCATATGATCCTGAGAACAAAGAATGAAAATTTAAAGTCCAACAATGAATCATGAACTAAACACCAGAGCTCCCAGTAGCCAGGTTGAATTCAGCATCCTATTATTCAAAGAATTATTGATATTATTAACCGATGTTTTAGTTTGAGGAGAGATCAAGCACCGGGGCGCATTCACTGTGTCTTGATGTACAATAAAGTGTCTAGTGTGCTTTTCCCGATGAGCCAAATAGACGCATTTTCTCTGCAATCACGGCCTTCATGGCTTCCTTCGCAGAGTTCATCACGTGAATGAGGTCCTTCTTGGGGCTACTCAGCGTTTCCATGTAAGCCTTCCGCACCTCAGTATTCACGTTGAACTTTCTCACTCCGAGCTTTATGCATTCCTGAATGTAGCAGTGGAACAAACCAAGTTTAGAAAATTTTTAACAACGTTGCTCTGGTTTGAATTAGTTAGTAGCATTTGAAATTCGAGGTGTCTTGGAATGAATGTCTAGTCGAGGTGAAATTTAGGGGTTTGTTATGTATACCTCGATGATTTCCTTTGACAATCCAGACGCTCCATGGAGAACCAGGTGAACTCCTTTCTTTGAACACAAATCATACAGATCCTGGATAGACAATACAGAGGCAAGGATCAGCATTCGGGGGCATGTCATTTTACTCTTGCTATGCGTTTATTATCTCTTCCTTTTTGCTTCTCGAGGATCAACTCAGCCCATTCATTGTTCAGTAATCTTTTAAAGCAAAAATATCTCCTTTTTTTTTGGAAAATTGAACTTACCAGGATCAAAGAAGTCAAACTCAAGTAAACTAACACAAAAAACAGTAATGGACACTTACAATGGGGTAGAGGAGGTAATTTTTACTCCCTTCCCATAATGGCTGTCTTATTTTCCTGTTTAGTCCATCCCAAAATAATGCATACTTTTGGTTCCTAGGCCGTAGATTGTGGACAAGGTCACAAGTTCGAGCCCTAGCAGCCGCAGTGTGAGAGTTTCATCACTCTGTGGTGGGTCTTTGTGCACTAGGCACTGGACCTCCCACCTAATGGGCCGCTAAGTCACTATGATTTACTCCTCCACAATCCTGTCGGGCCAGGGTGTGGGGCCCTCAGGGGAGGGATTTCCCCTTTTGTGGACAACTTTTATGTTTCTAACTTACACTTTTTGTGAGTTTTGTCTTTTGTCCTTTTAGATTACCCTTTTTAACGTTTCACTTGGTGGGTCCCATTTGATTGTACTCCTAATGTAACCTTTATGGGTAAACTTGGAAAAAATTTAAAATCTCAATTGTTTCCTTGATAACCATGCCAAACACAACTAATGCAGCCTTTATGGGATTTGAGATACAAAGAAGGAAAAGAAAAGACGAGAAGTGCGATTGACCTTAAGCAAATCGAGTCTGAGATTTGGGCCGCTTGGAGGGTATTTCCCATGGACATTTCCGATGCACACTGCCAACGCATCTATGCCCGTGGCCTCAATGAAGTCATTAGCCTGAAAATCAGACGCAGAAGGATGATATTAGCAATGGAATGGAAGCAACGACCTGAGACTGACTGTATTCCACAAACTACGAGTATTAAAAGAGCACCTGATTGACATCGGTCAGCTTAGCTTCGTAATCTTCCACAGTCAAGTCATCTTCTGTACCCGACAATCTTCCCAACTCAGCTTCGACCAATAAATTTTTCAAGTGTGCCAACGCAGAGATGTACTTTGTGTAACAAGTGTTCTCTTCAAATGGCAGGTGTGAACCATCAACCATGACTGAATCAAATCCCTGCAAAATTGAAGCCAATTAATTACACCCACACCCACACCCACACTTATCGAGCTAGAACTCAAGAGAAGACTTGGACCAAAGAAACAAACCACGAGAAACTTACCATCTCAATAGCTTCCAACAACTCTTGCTTCGAACTTCCATGGTCAAAGTGAACCGTAATAGGAACCTGTCAATAACGCTTGTGAATTATACTTGCAAGAAGCTGGGTGGCAAAGAACTGGCTATGGCCTATGTGGATATGCAACTATGCAAGAACATGATATTTTAAAATTCAAACGCGCATCAAATCCCTTAAAAAAATCCGTTACAAGTACTTTACACCCTCAGCAGACATGAAAGATATACTAAGCATGCGACATTTTAGTTTCTTAGAATATAAACAAACCAGATTCTTTTCGGCTTGCTTCCAGGGATATAAAACTTTCCCTTGGGTTCCACAGAACCTTAACTTAATCCATCTTAAGAATGAACAAACCTTTTTGGCAGCGTTCTTAATTCGATACATATCTGATACGCAGCCAGTACCAACACATAAATGCATAACTTAATCATATACATAATTTTGAACTCGGGTTTTATATTGAACTTTCTTCAACCAGCTGGAAAATGCCACTTACAGTAGCATGTTCTGCAGCCGCTACACAGCATGCAACGAGCGGAATTCCTCCTTCCTTGAAAGCACTCGGGTGGATCTAGAAAAGAAATATAAGAGTTAAAAGGAATATCATCCAAAAGGTGCAAAGCTTCACCGTATTAAATATAAGGATGAACAGTAATGTAGGCGGCTTCTAATGTCATCTAGGAAAACCAGAAGATATATGTTGCAGCTATAGAGGATTAAACATGGTTGAAACCTGGCCATTTTCTGCATTGCAATATGGATATGAACAAAGAATTTGCATATGTAGAAAGAAGAGAGCATGCATTTCATAAATTTGGATTAGGTTTAGAATTTAAGCCAAAACTGAAAGAATTAATTTTGCATCTTTTTGTGAATATAAATATAAAACTTTCATCTTTAGTGTTGCTTTACGTTTAAGCATCTTTTAGTATGTCACTATTTTGAAATTTATGGTCTGAATGTGAGCATTTAAACCTGTAAAATAGCGGGACTCTTTTCATCCTCTGCTGCAGCAACAACTGCTTCAACTCCTTCCATGTTATAGACATTAAATGCACCGAGAGCATATTCACCCCTTTCAGCATTCTATTTGCAGTAAACACGTTCTTAGAGAACTTGAGTAGAAAGAAAACGTGAACTTTCATGTTACAGAAATCTTACCACAAGAAGTTCTCTAGTTGAAAGTCTGCCTGGATGAGCCCACCGTTTCACTACCTCAGCCAGAGCTTTACTGTCACCAACATTCCCTAAGGAAGGCATTTACAAGTCAAAACAAAATTAAAAATAAATAAATAAGGAAAATTCTAGAGAACAAAAGTGTGACTATTAACGAGCTGAAAGTACCAGGAAAGACAATATATGGAACTTCAGGATGTCTGCTTTCTGGACCTAATTGCCACAAAGGAATACCAGCAAGGGCTTGTCCAACAATTTTGGCACGTTTTGCTTCAAGAGCTTTTGTTGCTATATCTGATGAGGTGATTCCGCCCTGAGATATAAAGAACTCATGAAACACAAATCTCTTTCCTTAATTAGAATCACTACAAAAAGTAATTGCAGATACACAAACAGATAATACTTCGGAATCTGCTAAAGTAAGGTTAGTATTGAAGTACGTGTTGAGCTTCAGTCATTAGTGAGAGACTGAGAGTACAAATTTATTATTTTATAATTTGTATTCAACAATTAGATAGCCTATAATTTGAACTAGATATTAAAGGCAACTAGAATTGTCCAAAGGCAACCAAAAGGTAGTTTGAAACTTGAAATGGACATACCACTTGTTACAAAGCAAAGTTAAAAATTAAAACATTGACAGATTTTTGGCCAAACAGAAAAACCAGTGGTGCATACATAAAACCTGTGCATGGAAAGTAGGAAGAAAAGGAATTAAATGAACAGAGCTACTCAACTACCTTCGCAATTATGTAGCGAGGTCTTGTGGTTATCCGCTGAACAATCTCCACCAGTGCAGAACTGACCTTGAAATTGATCTCCAAACTCTCAGAAGCAGCTGGTTTTCCATAACAGACAATTAGCAGAAGTCACAAATGTGCATAGTGCGGGCACAACATTTAGGAATTAAATATTAGAAAAAATAATTGAATGGAAAGAGAAGCAGACGAGGAAAAATTACTTTTCCCTGTAATAAGCTCTCGGCTGGTCATTATAAGAGTGTCTTTACGACTTTTAAGAAAAACATCTGCCATTTCAACTGTTCGATTGATTTCTTCCTCCCTCTCTTTTGATGTCTTCATGGCAACTCTATCAACTGAAATCTATAAGGATACAGAAACGGCAAATTGAGGTCATTATGAAAAACTCAGATATTGAAAAATAGGTAAGACTTTCACAGCATTCGGGGAAAAATATTAGGCATTTTAGGCTACCTCTATTGTCTTCAGCACATTACCAAATTGCAATTTCAGTTCTTCAACCTGTGGAATGGAAAATTAAGCAATGAAAATATTTTAGATGTCACAGGAATAGAAAACAAATCCAAGGAGAACCATTTTCACCTGCTTTGTTGTTTTTGGAACATATGAACCCACAACGATAAGTCCACCACTCTTTTCCCTATTTATTCCAACATCATTGGGTGAAATTGGAGGTATTTGTCTAATTCCCACCCGAGCAGAAACAAAACTAGCAGCAGTCCGGCACAAGAAATGTTTTCCTTTCAATTCTGCCTATAACCCAGGAAAATAGAAATAAATGTTTATAATCCTCATAGGGTCCATAGGGATGATAAGAGAAATAATTCTGCCATAAAAATATAAAGGAAAGCGTGTCAAGAACCTGAAGCATCCCAGCTGCAAATACAGCAACATCCCGGTCACTGGCAGCATTGACTATACATGTTGTGCCCTGTTTCAATGTGTAAATATATGAAGCATAACTCAAGAATGAAACAGAAAATTCTCTCGTGTAATAATCCAAACTTTACATGCACTTCAAAAAACAAAGAAATATGGCAATTAGATTAGAGCCATGTGTAGCAAGCAAGAGAAATAAACTTGACAAAAGAGGATTAGTGAGACTGTGAGAGGATTGTGGTTTATACCTTCTTCAAACTGCAGAGATGTTCACAAACAGCATTTGGCCCACCTTTTCTCAAAAGCTGGATAGTAATAGATGAAACAGTTCCAGCTGGGATTCGTCCTCTAGTTTTCTCTTCCACCCACTATAATATTAAATAAACATCAAATAATAAGTAATCAATTAAAGTAAATATTTACTACTAAATTGTTTCACATAAACAAGGAAAGGTATGGACCTCGCGAAGGTTAGAAGATTTATAGCCAAAAGCAGCATCTTTAGCAAATTCTGTCTCACCTGCAGGAATAAGTCTATAGGGAACAAGCTCGTTAAACAGTATATACACTCATCAAATAAAAGCAGATTCTGTAAAGAGTAAAAAGTACCTATCAGAGTCTGCAACATAGTGTATATCTCCTATAGTGTAACGGCCTCCTTGCAGGAAAAATGGGCATATTATCCATGCATCCATCTCATCAAGTACAGAAACAGCAGCATCTGGTTCCTGGACATAATAAATTGTCCATTTTTGTCAAGTGAGTTAAGAAATGAAAGCATAAATCTGACCTAACAAGGCCTAGAACTTGCCTCAGGAAAATGACCGCGTAAAGTAGAATCACCCCTCAGCACTACTGTGTAGTCAGCATTCTCAACTGATTTAGCTGCAGTCTTTAAGTTTCTACAGATATCGGCTATCAGTGTACTTGCCTGTCAACAGTCTCATTGCAAACAAAAGCAGTACTTTATTCAGAAAATCATTACAAAAACATAACAAAATTTCCAAATTGTATCTTCTTAGAAGCTTTTGCACCTTCTCAGAACTTAATGCCCTAGAGTTGGTCAAAATGAAGAAGCATTTAGGCTTTTTTCTGAACTCTTCAACAAGTGATCCAATACTCCTGAAAATATTTATAAAAAAAAATATTACCAAAAAAAAAAAAGTCACCTCCATTGCACCACTTGTCTCATGCTCATAGAATGGTTGAAGTTCTTCAATACATAAAACAGGTTAAACAGCAATAAATGCTTTCATATGTTTCATTAATTGTTAATAGTAATTAAAAATAGAGAAAAATTCTTGACTAGTGGCATTCTCTAAATTAGTCACGACTTCAAAACTACCCACGTGCTAGCCCTCAACTTTTGTAACAATATCAGCTCTAGTCCTCCTGTTAGGTTTTGGGTTAAAATGGATAGAAGTATGCTGTGTTTAAGAGTATTTCTGTAACATTTCATTAACCCTAATTCTTGACTAGTGCCATTCATTAACCCTAATTTCTGTTACAATTTTTGTAGTGTATGTAGTTGCATTTTCAACAGTTTCGAAGTCAGCATTTTGGATTTTTTTTCCACAATTCGATATTCATTCAATGTCAATGAGTCTATTCAAGCGCTTTGCAACCTCCAAAGATCTTGGAATATATTTTTTATCCCTGTATTTCATAAGAAACACTTACCATTCTGTCAAGACCTCAATATCATGGACAGTTTGAGTCCCAGTCGGATCATCATCCAGAACGACCAAAGTTTTGGAACTATTTTCAGTAAGTTTGCATATATCATTGATGGGATCCTCAGGCCACTCAGGTGGAAGGGAACTTAGGACTGATTCTTTACTGAGAACTGGACATTTCCCTTCAACAGTTACTCCAGTCAGAGTTTCATACACCTATACAATTATATGGAAATGAGAAAGACATGAGAACAATCCATGTCATAGAACAACAAATAGAAATAGTTTAATTTCTACCTGAGAAAGCAAATTGCGAGGTAACAAACTTATCAGGTACATCAAATGCTTATCGAAGGAAAAACTCGGATATTTTGAGCAGATTTCATTACTAAACTTATGCTACATATTAGGAAAAAAATTTCTCACGAGCAGTTGCTGTCCATACCTTCACAACACCAGAATCATCTATTCTACCCCATCCAGCAGCAGAACCTACCATGAAACATTTTTTATTTGTATCAGTTGAATGAATTTTATTTTTTTTTAATACTATTGACGCTATTACAATGTAGTATCTGTTCATACATACTTTCTCAACCTACTGAAGCACAAAGAGCCAACGCCCTCACTGGGGATCGAACCTATGACCTCTCACTTGGGAGGGCCACAGCTATGCCGCTATTGGTGGCAAAAACCCAGGAGTCACAATAACTACCAAATATAACTTGAAAAAGTATTGAACTGACCTGCCAAGAATAATTGGTGTGCAAGATTGGAAAGATGAAGTGGGACTCTTCGTGATGAGCATTCACGGGACACAATGCCCTGTACAGAAACATATCAATTGCTTTGAAACTTTAAGGGTGCATTTACTAACTGGAGAAATTCTCTATTTTCTGGAGAAATGGAAAACTAGAGAATTGAAGTAATTCAGCCTTAAAATAAGCTCTAATTAATCTAAC
>CM008336.1:20471426-20489277 GCA_002525835.2 Ipomoea batatas | reverse complement strand
TTAGGTGTAACTTATATTGTTTACCTCCTCGTGGTACTTAAAAGAAACTTTTTCGATAAGGATTTTTTTCCTCTCTTCCTGGTAAGAGTTTCCCTCTCTCTCTCTATGAGTGCCTTTTTGCTTGAGTGTGTGAGTGTTCTAATGTAGAAAGGTGAGTCGAGTTCTTTGTTGAAGCCTGTGAGGCGTTTGGCTATTGTTGACAATGGGGAGGGAGTGATAGTGGATGTCGATGACACACCAGTTATTACTTATGATTATCGTTTTACGGAGGTTGGCCGTGTGGTTATTTTCAGGGATGTCATGGCCACGGCGTGGCGTCCTATGAAAGGGATCAAGGTTCGTGAGTTGGGTTCGAACAGTTTTTTGTTCATTTTTTATTGTGAACGAGACATCTCTCGTGTGTTGAGTGACGGACCTTGGATGTTTGACCAAAATCTGGTGTTACTCCGTCGGGTGGTGCAAGGGGAGGATTCGATGACTGTTCCCTTGGATACCTTCTCTTTTTTGCTACAAGTTCATAATCTTCCTGTTGGATTCATGTCTGAAAAGGTGGCGAAGGTGGTGGGAAATCATGTGGGAGTGTTTGAGCAGGCGGACAAACGAAACTTTAATGCGGTCGACAGAGCTTTCATGATGGTCAGGACAAAGCTAAATGTTACAAAGCCTTTGAAGGCGAGGATGAAGATGAAGAAGCCTGGAGGTGATTGGTTTTGCATTGATTTGCGTTATGAGCGGTTGCCATCGTTTTGCTTTGAATGTGGGGTCAGTGGGCATGCTGATAAGTTTTGTCCGATTGCCATTGATAAACCTTTGTGCGATGGAGACAAGCCTTTTGTGGTTTGGATGTGGGCTGGTGGTCGGTGGGGAGGTGCGTTGCCGGTGAACAAGTGGTTAGTTCTGGATGAGGCGGTGGATGGCGGAGCACTAGGTGTAACCGCCGGTAATGATGGGGATTTAATGCGTGTGGGGTGAAGGACCAGCCGTTATGTGCGAATATTGTGGAACCGGGAAGAGTGGTGAGTGATTGAGGAACGACAGGGGGTTCAAATGATATAAATGCATTAAATGATTTCAATGTTGATGATGGAGTTGTTTAAGTGGATCAAAAAAGAAAGAGAACGGGTACTGGGAGAGATGAGCCAGGTGAGTGGGGAAGCCCAATGATGGTGGAGGAGACAGATTTAATTAATTCTGTTGAGGTGGGTCCTGGGGTCCAGGCCAACCGGCCCCAATGAGTTGGTTTAGTTGGAATTGTCGTGGGCTTGGAAACCCACTAACAGTTCAAGTGTTGTCGGGTTTTGTCCTTCAAAAGAAACATGACGTTTTGTTTTTAACTGAAACTCTTTGTAATTCTAAGCGAATGGAATTTGTTCGCCTGCATCTTCATTTTTACAATTGTTTTACGGTCTCCGCGGTTGGTCGTGGTGGTGGGTTAGCTCTCCTTTGGAATGGCGGAGTGGACGTGGAGGTGGTGGGGTATTCAAACCAGTACATTGACAGTGGTTACGTCGCCGGGGTCTGCTCCAAAGTGGCGTTTCCACGGGATATTATGGTTATCCGGAGCGATCTTGGCATCAAATTTCTTAGGATTCGCTACGTTATTTTTTTGCCATAAACAATCTGCCTTGGCTAATGATGGGCGATTTTAACGATATAATGCAGCCGGAGGAGAAGGTTGGTAGAGTTCCCCACCCTGAGTGGCTTCGGAGAGGGTTCTATGAGGTCGAGAGTAGTGGGTTGGGTGATTTTGTGTTTCTGGGAATCAATTGACTTGGGAACGGGGTAGAGGGACTGGGTATTGGGTGCGTGAGAAGTTGGACCAGGTGCTGGTTTCGGACTCTTGGTGTGACCTGTATCCGGGAGCTAGGGCGTGGTCGGTGGAGGGCGGCTGTAGTGACCATTTACCGATTCATCTGATTACTCAGCAGCAGGGTAGAAGGTATTACACTCGCCGTCCTAGGTATGAGAATAGCTGGGGAAAAATTCCTTAATGCAGGGGGATTGTAGATAAGGTATGGGAACAATTTTCTTCTATGCCAATTGGGGACAAACTATCTATGTGCGGGAGAGAAATTTGGGGCTAGGGTCGAGGGAGGAATAAGGGGGGGATGGTAGAGCTAAACAAGTGTAAGGTTTGGATGGGTGAGCTTCGACAACGAGGTGATGAGGAAGGGGTCCGGCAATTTGATGGAGTCTAGAAGCATTATCTTTCCCTGCTTCAATCTCAGAGTGATCGCTGGAGGCAAAGGGCAAAGAAACTCTGGTATGGTGGTAGGGATAATAACACTCGCTATTTTCACTCCTCTGTCAACGGCCGAAGGTGGAAAAACCATATCCATGTTTTATGAAATTCAAATGATGTTCCTATTTACGATGAGGAAGGCAAAGCTAATATTATGGTTGATTATTTCCAGAATCTGTTTAATACGGAGGAGGGAGATGATAGGCCTGTATTGGCTTGTGTTAGAACCTGGGTGTCAAATTGCCAGAACGAGAGTTTGTTGCGGCAGATCACGCCGGAGGAGGTGCGAAATGCTCTCTTTGCTATACATCCAGACAAGTCCCCGGGGCCTGATGGATTATCTCCAGCTTTCTTCTAGACTCACTGGGCTGTCGTCGGCGCTGGGGTAGTTTCCTTCTGCCAATCTTTTATGCATACTAGTGTTTTACCTTATTGTATAAATGATACCCATATTGTTCTTATTCCAAAGATTAAACAGCCTGATGTAATGTCTAATTTCCAACCCATTTCGCTTTGTAATGTTTATGGTATTTTAGCGAAAATACTAGCAAATAGGCTTTGGGGGTGTTAAGTTTTGTTATTTCTAGCTCTCAGAGTGCTTTTATTCTGGGGCGGTCTATTGTGGATAATGTTCTTATTGCATATGAGTCTGTTCATGCCATAAATCATATGAAGAAAGGGAATGGGGGTTTTGGGGCTTTGAAAGTGGACATGAATAAAGCCTACGATAGGGTGGAGTGGGGTTTCTCGGGGAGAATTATGGAGAAAATGGGTTTTACTGAGCGGTGGGTGCGTCTTATGCAGGCTTGTGTGTCCACAGTGAAGTATAGTGTCTTGGTGGAGGGGAAAGAATGGGGGCCTATAATTCCTTCTAGGGGTCTTAGGCAGGGGGGNAAAGATGACAAAATTGCTATACATTTACATAGAAGATATATCATCCGTATAAATAATTTTTATAATTGAGTTGCTAGACAACGAGATAATTAGCCCAATTAATACAAATCATAAACATTGATATATAAAATGTCTAAAACTTCAGCACCGGATGCATATATATACGCATTGGCTATTAATTGTGCAATTATTTGCTTAAATTCAAGCAATGATAACATCATAAAACATAATCGATAAAACTCAATTCTTTAATTACACTATATAATATTCGATATTATAATTTACATAATTGTATATCGATCTAAATATTCTTAACATATTATAACAAATCTATACCGTGCAACGCACGGGCGGAAATACTAGTACTAATATAATAATTCTTTACAAAATGAACATATATAGTTCAATGTCGTCAACAACAACAACAACAACAACAACAACAACAACAATAATAATAATATTATTATTATTATTATTATTATTATTATTATTATTATTATTATTATATTTTAACTACTTTATGGATTGTATTAGTATGTATTATATATACTAGTTTTTCACGCGCATTGCGTGAATAGAATAATGTCCAATGATTAATTATAAATAAGTAATTAAAAGTATATCAATGCAAAATTATATAGAAGATGTTTATGCATAGGTAATTGAATGTTGAATTTGTTTATTTAAATCAGTAATTCAAAGTATATGAATGCAAGATAATATAGGAGAAATTGATTATAATTGTCACTAAAATAAATGTTTGCAACTTTGTAATAACGTTAGTCTAAATATTTAGTCTAAAAATGATAGTCTAAATAAATGTTACTTTTTGTTTGAATTTCTCTAAGTCTTTTAATTTAATTCTCTTTTGGGTAGCATTGTCATTTTCTTCATCTTCGATACTTGTCATCTTCTTTTTTATTGGTAGTGTGTCATGTGCAATTGGATTACTGGTAGTAGTGTGCCTTGTTCTGTATATGACTGTGATCTTAGTTGTACTATGAATTCTTTATCTTTCAAGCGCATGTTGATATTTAATAGTAGTAATTTTTTTCCCTACATGTTTCATGTGTTGTGAGATGTGTCATAGATTCTCATTTGAAAGTATTGAACAAAATATTAATATTTGTTATATTTGTAGAAGGTTTATGAATAGTATCTCTTGTTCTAGTTCTATAACTTGTTTACTTGATAGTAGCAACAATGATTATGCAGGTAGTTCGAATACAAAGTGTTTTTGTTATCAAGGTTGATGTTGATTTTGCCCTTAATCTAAACAAGTTGAGTTCAGAAAATGAAATGAATTGTAAATTTATATTAGTTTGAATATATTTAAAGGATACACAATAAGTATTTTTAGATACAAGATCAATGAATGTTGCACCAATGGTTATTTAAAATTTCTTCATTTTATGGATTTGCTAAATTGATTGCAGCATTATTGTAGTCTCGACATCTTTTTTATGCGTCAAGTGTGTCACGATGTTCTATTGCCCTACATTGACATTTTTAATAATGAGTTTTAAATGTAGCTAGTTAAGTTAATGATCTAATTACCATTTACGTATTATTATCAGCAAAAAGCATATCAGTCATTTATGTGTTCTGCTTGGGGTACTTTTGGTTCAACTATTATTGTTGAATGAGTTCTTGTGGATAGAGAAATTCATACTTTATTTAAGGAATAAAATTATTAGATAAGGTAGTAAAAATTGATACATTTTAAATCATCTTAATTATAAAAAAATAGGATTTACCTTTAAAGTGGACAACTGTGATGTAATCTAGAGATAGTACGGGGTAGTTTACTGTTTCAATTTCTTGGATTATTTGAATATCCTCTTTGTCAACTCCCCAAGTAGTTAATATGATTGACTTCAAACTATTTGTTATTTTTTCCAGTACTAATAAAATACTTGGTAAATAAATATATAACATATTTTGTATTATAACTTTGATATTTAATTACAAGATAATGTAAAAAGAAGACAATAGACAATGTAGTGAATATAATTAATTAATAAATTTGAAGATAATAAATCTTTGCATTGTAGAAAATAAAAATAATATAACTAATGAAATTATACTTTGTANTATTTTTGAAATTTCTTCATTTTCTGGATTTGCAAGATTGATTGCATCATAATTATTTTAGTCATTGCACAATAAGTATTTTAGTCGTTGCACAATAAACTTCAAGAAGAGGGATAGAATAATAAAAAGAAAAGATTTCAGTTGCACCTCTACGACTTGTTGAGTATTTTGATTTGTTATTAAAAAGAAAGTCAAGTTATACACGTGATTTAGGTCTTAAAGGGACAATTTCAAAGACCCAAGAGAAGATTCTTTTTCATGCAAAAATAGAAGCTTAAAGAAAAATAATGCGAAAAGAATTTAAAAGTATAAGTTATAAAATTTAAAGAAATCGCGAATTCAAGTTGTGGTGAAGTTTCTCTCTCGCCCCTTTCGCGAGTTTTTTCTAGGGTTTTCCCCGTCTTTGGTAGCCGCCGCGCTTGGTGGTTGGGTTCTGGTACAACGATGTCAGCTTCGGATATTGAGAACTTGTGCGCGAACTTAACGCTAGCAGATGTCGACGATGAAGATATTTCCATGCAAATCCCTAACGTCCCGATCGAGCATTCTGATGGAGGAGGGTATCATTATGCGGTGTGCCGGATAGTGACACAGAAGCAGATTCGTTTCACTTTCTTCCAGGAGACCATGGCTGCGATTTGGCAGCCTACTTTTGGGGTAACTATGCAACAATTACAACCTCATAGGTTATTGGTTAGGTTTTATCATGCTGCTGATATGGATCGGGTGCTAGCCGATGGCCCTTGGTCGTTTGAGCAGTGTTTGCTGGTGATGCAACGGTTACAGCCGGGGAGTGATCCGGAACTGGGGTCGCTAACTCAGGCTGAGTTTTGGGTGCAGATTCACTCCTTACCGTGTGGGCTTAGGTCTGAGGCGGTGGTTTCAGCGATTGGGTCTTTCTTGGGTGCTTTAGTTCACACCGATGAAAAGAACTGGGATGGATCCATGCGGCTGTTCTACCGTGTCCGAGTGGGAATAGATATAACAAAACCATTGAAGAAGCAGATGAAGGTGAAGAAGGACAACGACACTTGGGCCTTCATTGATTTCCGGTACGAACGACTTCCCACCTTCTGTTTCTTGTGTGGCGTAATTGGTCATGGTGAACGCCACTGCCCGAAATTTATTAATGGTTATGATCGGAATGCGGTGAAGCCCTATGGGGCGTGGTTGCGTGCTGGTTCTAGGCGTGCAATGCCCTCATCTGGTCAAAGGTGGGTTGCACCACAGACCGATGCTGAGCGTGAGAGTTGGAGATCACCGGCAATGGAAGCAGCTGTGAGTGTTGTTGACGATGAAACTGATAATGGTTATGATGTTCCAACGGTGGTTATGGGAGAGCAGAAGCGAAAACGTATGGATGAAGGTGCTGCGTCCCGGAATGATGAGACCACTGGTATGGACTGTGAGGTAATGGTTCCAAAAAACGTGGAGGAGGCGGGTCTTGCTGAGCAAGCCCGCCTAGGATTATGAGTCTGTTATCTTGGAATTGCCGGGGGCTTGGCAACCCGACGGCAGTTCGAGTCCTTGCGGATTTAGTCCGCGACAAGAGGCCAAAAGTGGTTTTTCTAATAGAGACGTTTGTAGATAAAAGGAGAATGGAGCTGGTTCGTGTGCAAATTGGGTTTGACAGTATGTTTGTGGTGGAGGCTAGTGGGCACAGAGGAGGACTAGCATTGTTATGGATGAATGATGTACAAGTGGAGGTTACTGGTTTTTCAACTAATCATATTGACGTTAATTTGTCTTTTGATGTTGGAAGACCTCTCTGGAGGTTCACAGGTTTTTATGGAATCCCTGAAAGGCAACGGCGGAGGGAATCGTGGCAGTTGTTACGTACGCTGGCTGCGCATAGTGACCTGCCATGGGTCATTATGGGCGACTTCAATGATCTCCTAGATCAGGCCGAGAAACAGGGACGACTTCCCCATCCTGATTGGTTGATTTCGGGGTTCAGGCAAGCAGTGTTTGATTGCAGGCTTCAGGATTTTCCTTTCGAGGGCCACCAGTTCACATGGGAACGCTCGAGGGGTACAACTAACATGGTGGAGGAGAAGCTGGACAGGATCCTCACCACGGAGTCTTGGTTAACTCTTTTTGATGGTGCCCGGGCTTCGTCGCACGTATGCCCTTATAGTGATCACCTCCCGCTAATGTTGACTCCGAAATCTCTTATTCGACAGCATGCACACAAAAGGTTTTGTTTCGACAATATGTGGTTACGGGAGGATAAATGCCGCGAAATTGTCACGCAAAGCTGGGATCGATCTAGGGGGCTGGATACCATAACACGAGTTGAAAGGTGTGGAATTGATATTTGGCGCTGGGGCCGTGGTTATAATAAGGAATTTCAGTGAAAGATTAACACATGCAAACGTCGGTTGGATTTTCTAAGGGACCGGCGTGATAGTGGAAGTATAGCAGATTATTCACGTGTAGAGAAGGAGATGTTTTTTCTTCTTGAACAACAACACATTTTCTGGAAACAGAGGGCTAAAGAGCATTGGTATAGGGGAGGGGATGTCAACAGCAAATTTTTCCATAACTCCCTAAAAGCAAGAAGGAGAAGGAATAGGCTGCATGGTTTGAAAAATGCGAGTGGAGACTGGGTTGAGGATGAAGCCGAGATGGGTGAGATTATGATTGACTATTTCGGCAATCTGTTTACGTCGGAACAAGGTGACATGCATGAAGTTCTGGAGTGTATTAACACTAAGGTCTCGTCTATAGATAATGAAATGTTGCTTCGCCCTATAAGTGCTGAGGAGGTACGTCATGCTGTGTTTCAGATGCATCCTGACAAGTCCCCGGGACCAGATGGGCTTAGTCCGGGGTTTTACCAGCATTTCTGGGATGTTGTTGGAGGGGAGGTAACGGGTTTTTGTAAGTCTTTTCTTGAATCGGCCAAGCTCCCGGATAAGGCAAATGATACGCTTATAGTGTTGATCCCGAAGAAGGCTAAACCGGAAAGTATGGTGGATCTTCGCCCCATAGCGTTATGTAACGTTTTGTATAAAATTGCTGCGAAGGTCTGTGCTAATAGACTGAAATCTCTTCTGGATGGTATCATCTCACCGGCCCAGAGTGCTTTTGTTCCTGGTCGCTTGATTACAGACAACATCATGTTAGCTTACGAGGTGCACCATTATCTGAAGAGAAAGACGCAAGGAAGGGAAGGGGTGGTGGCTCTGAAGGTTGATATGAGTAAGGCCTATGACCGGGTTGAGTGGAAGTTTGTGGAAGCAATGTTGCTTAAGCTGGGGTTTGCTACTCATTGGGTGAATATCTTGCTTGAATCAGTGTCGTCTGTGACTTACCGTGTCTTGCATGATCAACGCCAGTTGGGGCCGATTGTTCCAGAAAGAGGGCTCCGTCAGGGTGACCCTCTATCACCTTACCTTTTCTTGTTAGTGGCGGAGGGTTTAAGTGTGTTAATCGAAAAGCGAATGAGTACAGGTTCCCTACATGGGGTGCGGGTGTCGAGGGGTGCACCGTCGATCTCTCATTTGTTGTTCGCGGACGACTGTTTTCTTTTCTTTCGATCAAACCCGCAGGAGTGTGCCACTATGAGGTCTGTGTTGGATGTTTACGCCGCTGCATCGGGCCAGAAGATTAATTTTGATAAGTCTACAGTCTGCTTCAGTTCCAATGTGCCACAGGATGTTCGTGGTAATGTAACTACTTCATTGGGCGTGGCGGAGGGTGATACGGCGGGGAAGTATTTAGGGTTACCATCTATGGTTACTAGGCGGAAAAAGGAAATCTTGGGTTTTTTAAAAGATCGCATCCTTGCGAGAGTGAGAAGTTGGAATTCTAAATTTCTGTCTCGTGCTGGCCGGGAGGTACTTTTAAAAAATGTTATTCAAGCTATGCCGGTATATGCTATGATAGTGTTTCTCATGCCCGTTGGACTGTGTAAAGAGATTGAGATAGTAATGAACGAATACTGGTGGACTGGATCGGTGGGGAGTGGGAAGGGAATACGGTGGCGGAGTTGGCGTGGGCTGTGCAAACCGAAAACTAAAGGGGGTATGGGTTTCAGAATGTTACATGAGATGAATTTAGCTCTCTTGGGTAAACAGGCATGGAGGTTACTCACAAAACCCTCATCGTTAGTGGCCCAGGTGTACAAGGCTCGTTATTACCCGGACTCTTCTTACTTGGAGGCGGCTGAGGGTAGTAATCCATCTTTCATATGGCGTGGCATGCTCGCAGTGCAGGATGTACTTCGGGAGGGATGTCGTCGCTGTATCGGAAACGGGCTTGACTCTATCATTGGAAAAGATGCATGGTTACCGGATGGTAATACCCCGTTTGTTCAGACTGTGCTTCATGAGTCTATTTATAATGCTCCGGTCGCCTCGCTAATGACTACTCAAGGTACGAACTGGGACAGGGATTGTGTTAATGATATTTTTAATCCCCGTGATGCTTCTTTAATACTAAATATTCCTATTAGCAGTCGCAAACCACCGGATAGGTGGACTTGGCATTGGGAACCGAAAGGGGTTTATTCCGTTAAATCCTGTTATCGTTTTATCTCGGCTTCTATTACGGATGATCGGCCTTGGAGTAGAATATGGGCGCTGCATGTACCTCCCAAGGTTAAGACCTTCTGCTGGCAGTTGGCCTCTGTTTTTCTCCCTACTCGTGATGTACTTTTGGCTCGCCATGTTCATTGTGCTATTACTTGTCATATGTGTAGGGTCGAGGAAGAAAGCATTTGTCACTTGTTTGGCTCCTGTAGGGAGGTAAAGAAGCTATGGTTGAAGGTGGGGGTGTTACCAGGTAATGTGCCTTGTGAAAATATTTCAGATTGGTTTTTTGAGTGCATTAAAAGGTTAACAGATGACAGGTTGGATGGGTTTGTGATGACTTGTTGGGGGATTTGGTATAGTAGAAATGAGAGTATATGGAAGGGGCTCCCTTTTAATCTTAATTTGGTCTTACGGTGTGCTGCCTCTCTATTGCAAAACTGGCGAGCAGCAAATCAGACTCAACATACGGAAACTGCATGCAGACATCCGGTACGTTGGATACGCCCAGAACGTGGAAGACTAAAGTTGAATACGGATGTGGCTATAATGCATGATCGCAATATTATGGGGCTGGGTTGGGTTTTGCGGGATGAAGAAGGCAAGTTCCTTGCGGCGAAGAATGTGTGTAAGTCCGGTACGTTCGGGGTAAAAGAGGCTGAGGCTATAAGCATGCGAGAAGCACTCAGTTGGCTGAAGGATACTGGCATGGGGAGTGTTGACGTGGAGACAGATTCGCAACTTTTATTTAATGCTTTATCTTGTTTTTCCTCTTCTTTCTTTTCTGTTTTTGGTTTGATTGTGGATGATGTTAAAGAGTTGGCATCTTTGATTGATGATGTCAAATTCGGTTTCGTTAAGCGATCTGCGAATCAGGTTGCCCATTTTGTTGCTAGGGCGGTCGGTTCTGAGTCAGGTTGCGGGGAGTGGTATGATACTCCTCCCCTTTTCCTTGTCGAGCATCTCGATTATGATTTAATGAATTAAGCTTTCTTCTTCAAAAAAAAAAAAAAAAATTTAAAGAAATCGCACATGCAGCTTTAGAGAAACAAGCCATTGAAATCAAATATATTTTTGCTCACTTAGCAAGCAATAAAGTGCTTCTTCCAAATATGTTAAGCAATGCATCTCCATCAAGTGCCTCACGTGTAGAATAATCAAGAAATTTTATTTAAAAACGTTTTTATTTAGATTGTGTTGTATTTCTTACAACATATAGTTGTAATATAATATTGAAAAATGAAACCCAATGGGGTAGCTCAAGTAGCTAGTGAGCTCTCTTTGTGGGGAAGAATTCCGGGAGTACTCGGGTTCAATTTTAATAAGTGACGATTCCCTCTGGGCCAGCTCTCGTCTCTCCTGTTACATACAAAGTAGTCATTGATATCCATATTTGAGTCATCAACAATTTGCACAAATAAGTCCAATTATTTGTGACTAAAGTGTTGTCAAAATAAAATGATTAATTGTAACTATTTTAGTTGTCATTATATCATTTTTTTTGTAATAACATATTTGGTCACATAATGTAAATTTATTGTGACCCTTTTTGTTATCATTCAAATAATACTTTTTGTGTAAGTAAATCTTGTCACAAAAGTCTTGAGTAATTGTGACAATTTTTCAAAAGTCGTCACTATTACAATAGTGATGGAGAATATAGTAACAGCAAGTGACGACTTAAAAAATTGGTCACTAATTTTATTAGTGACTAAAGTAGATAGTTTTGGTGACAACTTGTGTTGTCACTAAATGTGAAATTTCTTGTAGTGACACACATACACACACACATCCGAATGAGGTCAGGGCTTCATGTGCGGATTGCACCATTAGGTATGAATAAATGCACCACAAAGTGTTCGGAAACGCACCACTCATAAAAAACAATGCACCACACCGGTGCATTTCTGAATGCTTTGTGGTGTGTGACCGCACGGGAACTTAACCCTATATATATATATATATATATATATATATATATATATATGGCTAAGAATCTTGGGAGAACAATAACATAGGAGAGAAATACGAATCAATCTCAGCCTTACATCTGTAAAAATTCGACGAATCTTATCGAATTTTTTTAAAAAAAATACAGTCATTTTCGTAATTATCATCAATTTCACTATGCAAACTTGAACACTTAAATATGATATCTTTAACAACTAAATATGTAAACCTAGTAAATTTTATAAAATCAAAAAAAAAAAAGAAAAAAGAAGCTAAATTTTAAATATAAACCGTAAGTGTTAAACCTTAAGTAGTAAAAAGTGAACCACTAAATCAAATAAAACCAAAAACTCGGTCATAAACTATAAAATCGAAATTCTAAGTGCAATGCACTTTTTGCATTTTTGCAAGTGCAAATCTTTTAATACTAAATATGCAAAATGTTAATACTAAATGTGTAAATCTAAAAAATTCTGAGAAGTGCATATTTCAGTGTTCAAGTTTGCAGAACGAACGGTCAATGAGGCTCAAACCCACTCACATCATCCATGTGGGAGTGTTAACCGGGACACCGGGTGCCACTAGACCACAAGGTCTTTGGCACATTTGTTTTGCAAGTTAAAATATCATATCACACTTGTTTAACTGCTGAGCAATATATATATAATTTGGGGATTGGACATAAAACTGCAATAATGATACTATCTTTAGAGAGGTAATTAAACATTAATCTTTACGAAAAGGTCAATGATTAATGATTGTAATTGTGGAAAGTTGGTTGATGATGATAGTACAGTTTTGGAAATAGCTTTAGGTTGGTTTGCTAAATCAAAGTCATCAATGAGAGGACCATATAGGCATATTGGGTCCACTGTTTTTATGAAATATGTATGGGAACCACTACCTAACCGGCAGATAATTATCAACATCGGTATTCATCCCATTTCCATCAACTCATAAGTGATACTTTTTAATTTGTTATCCCAAAAAAAATATTGGCAAAATAGATTCTTAAATTCTTTTATAAAATCGTAAATAAGTCTCAGAATTTTAAAAATGCAATTAAACACTTAAACTTGTTAAAATTAATTAAATACAGTCTTGTTGATTATTAGTAAAATTAGAATGGCATGGCACGCATACTGCTGTTATCGAAATAGAAAAGTCGTCACCATTCAAAAAAGAATTGATCGCCTGTGCCTGCTTTGATCCACTGGAGAATCGGATTGGTCGCCTTCTCCATTGTCACTTTTTTCTTCAATGACAATGGCGACTGTTCACATTTCACTGGTCCCCAAAACCCTAGCTAATGACTACATTGGACAAAGTTTTCGTCGAACTATGTCTTCAAGCTAAATGGAATTTGGGTTGACCTCTCCTATCAAATAGATTGCTCAAATTTTTCGTCAAACCAGGTCTTCAAGTGAAATTTTGGTTTGACCTATCCCTACAAAATATAGTATTCTTGGGTTTTATTCCCCAACTATTACCAGATCAATCGTTATTGAAATATTATACTGTTGATAAAATTAAAACATGTTAATTTATTAAATATATTAAAGAGTAAAATATTTTTGAGCCAAGATATAAATCTACTTGATTTTTGTGTCCCAATATATTCTTTTTGTGCATTACTTTATACTCCGTCTATATATATATATATATATATATANAACGAACGGTCAATGAGGCTCAAACCCACTCACATCATCCATGTGGGAGTGTTAACCGGGACACCGGGTGCCACTAGACCACAAGGTCTTTGGCACATTTGTTTTGCAAGTTAAAATATCATATCACACTTGTTTAACTGCTGATGAGCAATATATATATAATTTGGGGATTGGACATAAAACTGCAATAATGATACTATCTTTAGAGAGGTAATTAAACATTAATCTTTACGAAAAGGTCAATGATTAATGATTGTAATTGTGGAAAGTTGGTTGATGATGATAGTACAGTTTTGGAAATAGCTTTAGGTTGGTTTGCTAAATCAAAGTCATCAATGAGAGGACCATATAGGCATATTGGGTCCACTGTTTTTATGAAATATGTATGGGAACCACTACCTAACCGGCAGATAATTATCAACATCGGTATTCATCCCATTTCCATCAACTCATAAGTGATACTTTTTAATTTGTTATCCCAAAAAAATATTGGCAAAATAGATTCTTAAATTCTTTTATAAAATCGTAAATAAGTCTCAGAATTTTAAAAATGCAATTAAACACTTAAACTTGTTAAAATTAATTAAATACAGTCTTGTTGATTATTAGTAAAATTAGAATGGCGTGGCACGCATACTGCTGTTATCGAAATAAAAAAGTCGTCACCATTCAAAAAATAATTGATCGCCTGTGCCTGCTTCGATCCACTGGAGAACCGAACTGGTCGCCTTCTCCATTGTCACTTTTTTCTTCAATGGCTAGCGACCGTTCACATTTAACTGGTCGCCGAAACCTAGCTAATGACTACATTGGACAAAGTTTTCGTCGAACTAGCTCTACAAGTTAAATGGAATTTGGGTTGACCTCTCCTATCAAATAGATTGCTCAAATTTTTCGTCAAACCATGTCTTCAAGTGAAATTTTAGTTTGACCTATCCCTACAAAATATAGTATTCTTGGGCTTTATTCCCCAACTATTACCAGATCAATCGTTATTGAAATATTATACTGTTGATAAAATTAAAACATGTTACTTAATTTATTTTATATATTTGAAGAGTAAAATATTTTTGAGCCAAGATATAAATCTACTTGATTTTTGTGTCCCAATATGTTCTTTTTGTGCATTACTTTATACTCCGTCTATATATATATATATATATATATATATATATATATATATAAACACACTCAAAAAAAACCCATAAATCATATCAAAAGGCTCATAAAAGGACAATTGAGTAAAGGTTGGGCCAAGTTCAACATGGGGAACTTCCTACTACATACAACACCATAGACATGGCAAGGTGGTTTCCCACTAGCGCTGAGCCACTTGCACCTTCATGGCTAATGAAATGGCTTGTCAATCAATCTAGCTTAGCTTTAAGTTGCAAACTCTTCAAATTTTGCCTCTAAACCATATATAAAAGCCTCATGGCCTCCGGCCAAAAAGGGGACACAAATCAATGCAATATACTCCTCCCATGCCTATATCCAATCACTCATTAGTAGGCATGCCCGAATCTTGATCATAACACTACGTCTGTTTACTTCATTTCTCTAATTTTTTTAAATTTATTTTTGAAACTCAATTTTCAATAGTTATAAACATGTATAAATTTGAATAACAGAAAAAGTCAATAATAAATGCTATATATGGTAGTCAAAGAGAAAGTTAGAGACATTGACAAGAGAGAAAGTTAGAGGCCGTGGTTAAAGAGAAAGTAGAGATAGTGCTGAAAGGTAGAGAAAGTCCAACAATTTTTTTTTTCATTTCTCCCTAAATTGGAAAATGCGTGTAATATAACTTGTTCGATCTCCAAAATTTAGAAAAACTGAGAATCATTATAATGCTAGTTTTGTAGGAACAAGGGATTGGGATTAAGGATATTCTATTGACCAAAATAATTACGGAAAAACAGGAGAAATGAAAAACTGAAAATATGGTCTAAACACGTTTACTTGTCCAAATTGGAGAAATGAGAATGCAAGTAAATGTATTCAGATTTCAGACCATATCTCCCGTTTTTGTTTTTGTTTCTCTAATTAGTTAGTAAGCACACTCTTAATTATTTTTTTGTGCTTAAAACAACCTTAATCACAACCCCTTGTTCCTACAAAACTAGCCATCATTATAATCAAATACTTATACCAAATCAAGCCAAAACACTTAAACCCCCAAAATCTCTAAAAGCTTGTTTAAATTAATATAAAGTTTCATTATTTAGAGAGCAATAATGTGGCATGAAAAACAAATATGTACAAGCATAAAGGAGTTGATGGAGTGGTCCTGCAACAAGAGCTTGCTAATTTAGTATGCTAATTGGACAGTAACTGCACATATGGCATAGCAAATGGCCTAACTTGGGGCTTTGTGCTAATGATGGGTACCAATTTAGCTTTGCCCAAATTGACAATTTGTAACAGTGGCAGCCTAACTAATAATCATTTCCCTCTAATTTAGTTACATGTCTAATTTAGCTTAGACAGAAGTGATCACTCCAAAAGTGTCATGCCTAAACTCCAATTATGTGGCACATGATTTGGGATGGAGGTGGGCCAACAAAAGGATAAAGATCACAGAAAACTCCCAATGCAAATCCTTATCTATGTTGTTCAACTCAATTACATACCTATATCACTTTTGAGTTTTGATTAGAGCTATAGAAACGGGTTGACAGAGTAAGGCCTGTCAAAGCCTGTCATATAGCGGGATGGGCTAAAAAGCTTACCAATAATACTGGCCCAAGGAAGGCCTATCTTACCAAAGCTCGTCATTTGGCTAATCATTATGGTCCACACAGCTCTGTGAACTATACTATCAAATAATGTATGTTCTGTACACAAATAATATAATGTACTTTTAGTATATTAAAAAATGCATATTATATTCAGAAAAAATACATTATTTGAGTACTGAAAGCACATTATTTTGTATAATATATATTCAAATACACAAATAATGTACTTTTAGTATAATAAAAATGCACTTTTTTTATGATTTATAAAGTATTGTTAATTTGCCTCATTTGGCCCATCATTATTGTATGAGTCATCTACTATCAAATAATGTACATTCAAAATGTACTTTATTGTATTAAGGGATGTACATTATTTGTGTACTGAATGTCTGAATGTACATTATATTATATAATGTACAATCAATACATAAATAATGTACATTTAGTATATTAAAATGTACTTTTTGTTATGATCCACACAATAATTTGTCTCATTTGACAGGGTGGGCTAAAAAATCACCAATAATATGGTCCATAAAATTCAAAACCCGTCTTGCCCTTTTGACGGGGAGGGATGAGCTAGCCCGACGAGGTAAGGCTATTTCGATTGGCTCTAGTTTTTATGCCAACTACTATTGTTACATCTACTGTTACTTTTCTTCATTACCCTATAAATTTATTAACATTGGATACTTTTTATGTTTCAATTTTATGTAACATAATACATATTCATCATTATTATATGGGGTGTGATTACTTTTAATTTATTCATTATATCAACGGCTAATTTACTAATTAGTACTTCTCATTTCTCAAACTATTACAGTACAGAGTAATATCTAGCATGCTTAATATTTACTGTGCGTGACATACTTTAATTTTATCATCTTTGACAAAATTACACATACGTAGTTGTCGCATAGTAAATCGACATTGGAAGCTAACATAGTAACCCTCTTCCTCTACAAACATATAAACAAAACAACGATTATTGTTTTTGGCTTGCACCGTTTACAATATTTGGAAACCTTAGAACTCTTTTACTTTTGAATAAATGTTCAAGATTAGTTTTGCTTTATACATGTCCTTATAAAATGTGAATTTTCTAGCTCTTTTTCTTGGTGTTGATAATTTTGCACATTAGAGCAAACCCATTAATTGGGTTTTTAATTTGATTTTTGTCAGAAATTTTTTTTCAAAAAAAAAGTAAAAATAAAAATAAAAGGTGGTCGCCAATTGGCCCGTGTAGTGGACGACCACCCAAATTGGTGATCACTCTTAACATGCTCAATACATGCGGCCACGGGTTCTGTTGGTGTTTTTTTTTATTAAAAAAAAGTAAATCTTTGGTGGAACTCACTGTTCAGATAAAAAACCATGCAAGAAATTTTTTTCTCTCTCTTTCACATCACATTTAGCCCCACTACCTTTTGTTTGCTGTGGGCTTGTACTAACCGAGGTAGGCGCCCATGTTTCTTGAAAATATTTCACTCGATTTTTTTACAATTTATATTTACAACATATATATCAATTTTTTTTAATAAAGGAAAAAGGTACAAATAAGCCATAGAACTATTTGGGAATTAGCAATCAAGCCATCGAACTCAATTAAGCTCCAAATAAGCCACTGAACTCAGAAAAACAAAGCAATTAAGCCACTAAATGTGATGTGAAAGAGAGAGAAAAAAATTTCTTGCATGGTTTTTTATCTGAACAGTGAGT
>CM008336.1:20413641-20424491 GCA_002525835.2 Ipomoea batatas | reverse complement strand
GAAGAAATTCAACTTTCTGTCCAAAACTAAACGATAAACCGTCAATAGCAACCATTTCAGCAAACTTCCGTCTAGTTTGCTCATCTGAGTAACGAAATAAAGCACTAGATTTAGTTGTATACCTCCCAATTTGTTGTTGTGTTTGTGTATTTACCTCTTTATCCGGATGTTTTGAAGTTATATGCTTCCGGTACGTCCCATAGCCACCGGATTTGGACCATTGGTACTCTTTGTCACAATAATTACATTTAACTGTAATTCTTCCATCAGGGTGTTCAACTTTTTTCATGTGTACTCTGAAAAGATCGGATTTTTGTTTAGCAGCAGAATGTTGAATTTCTTCGAGTTCCTCGTCCTCGTCCTCATCCTCATCCTGGCCCTGCGAAAAAGTAGCAGTGTTAGAATCAAAAGAAGAATGAAAGGGTTGGGAACCAAAAGAGGCATGTTGAGGTTCATTTATGGTCATTTGAGGGTTTGGATTCATGTCTTGGTAGTATGATTGTTGTTGTAAAAATTGGTGGTATTCATGTTCGCTCGGAAATCCATTAACCGAATGCCGGGAAGCTTCAAAAGATGAATTTTCTCTTGAAAATCCATGAACCGAATGTCGTGGAGGTTCTACAGCAGGAGATTTGCCACGATTTCCACGACTACCACGACTACCACTAGCTTGGCCTTCGTAGGAAAAGGATGCTCTGCTTGGACTATCCATTTAGCACTTGAAAGTATAAAAACTTAAATATGTAGAGTGTAGAGATATAAAAAATGTAGAGAAAATTGTAGGCAAGAGAGTAATCAAAGTATTGAGAGGGTGAGAGAGTTGGAGAGTAAGATATTGAAAGATTGAAAGTTGCGTAAAAAAAATTGTAGTTGTAGACTTGTAGGTAAGAGAGTAATCAGAATATTGAGAGAGTGAGAGAGTTAAATATTGAAAGTTGCGTAAAAAAATATTTTTGAAGTCACTAATTTATAGAAGATAGAAGACTTATCAGTTGAAGTCTTGAAGGAGTTGAAGCCTCACTTGAAGGAGTTGAAGCCTTGAATGCCTGATGAAGTGATGAAGATTGAAGAGTACACAAAAAAAATCCGTTCTTACATTCTGACAAAAAAAATATCCGTTCTTACAAATACAACGATTATATTTTAAAAAAATTCCGAAATTTTCGGATTCAAAGCCTAAATTTTTGGAAGTTTTTGGCTCCCTTTGTGCAGATATACCTCCAAAGCTGCAAAGGGAGCCAATAATTTTAATGAAGTGCCACTTCAAAATTTGCACGTTACTAAAGCATTAAAGGAAGCCAAACACCTGCAAAAAAAAAAAAAAAGAGTGAAAGACAATAGTACAAGACTCAAGTGAGTCTTTGAAATTCAAAGACTCACTTGAGTCTTTGTACAGGGCAGTAGCCTAGTAGGCCACACCAAGCGTGGCCTACATATTTTAAATTTTTTTTAAAAAATTTTTTTACGGTTTTGGAATCGGAACCGGACGGCCCAGATTGCCCAGAACCTTAACCGGAACCGTATAGGTTCCGGTTCCGGTTTCTACAGTACCGGATCGGTTCGAACCGAACCGTGGTCACCCCTATGAATAGCCACACCGGAATCCATGGCATCGTCCAACGCCGGAGGCAACTCCATCAAACTTCCGACCTCCAACCAAATACTGGGTGCTTTCCCCGATGTAGCAGAATTTGGACACTGGATCCCAAATTGTCTTGCATGGAAAGCGGACCCGAAATAGGGTAAAGTTACATTCGGGAGTCCGACTTTACATTAACGAAAGTCGGACTCGTGGAGTCCATTTTACCTTAAAGAGAGTCGGACTCCAAGAGTCCATTTTATTTTAGGCGAGTTTTTTTTTTAGTTAATGGTTTCAGTGTTTGATTCCACGTATGGGTTGGACTAAATCACTAAAGTCTTGTATATAATTCAGTATCATGAAAATAATTATTAGGCATGATTAGACCAATCATTATTGCATGGACCTTGTGTGGACCAAAAATAAAAAGTACATTATTTTTGTATTGAAGGTACATTATTTTTGTACTGTAGGTACATTATTTTTATACTGAAGGTACATTATTTGATATATACTATCAAATAATGTACCTACAGTACAAAAATAATATACCTTCAGTACAAAAATAATGTACTTTTTGGTCCATGCAATAATTTGCCTGATTAGACATGATTCTGAATATATTTATAATTATTGATAGATGATTAATAATTTAGTAAGTTAATTAAAAAGATAAAAATTATTAAATAATAATAATGATAATCATAAATTGATGAAAACTTCATCCGGTGTTATTTAAACGGTTAAGTTCACCATACAGATTGTCACGAATGTAATATTTAATCGATCACGGATAAATATTTTCAACATGACAGTTACTAATAACCAACATTTGTATAACATTGTCTGCTACATTGAATAAGATCACATCATCTGTTCGTGCTATTTGAAAATGCGACGTAATTTCTTCCCACTGTTCGGTGAACCATACCGGTTGAAAGTTGATTTCAATTTTTCTATGTCCTACTACTCCATCCGTCCCATTTTATCTGTCTTACTTTCTTTTTTAATCTGTCCCAAAATATTGTCCACTTTCTAAAAATAAACATCATTATATTCTTATTTTTCCCACTTTGCCCCTTTGCAAGCACTCTGTATTTATTAGTGGGTTGTACTATCAAATCAAATATACAGATATTCACGAATCACGAAGTGATGTGTTTATCTTCCTCCTCCCATCTTCATCTCTTTACCCATTTTTAATCTTCTTATCTTTTCTTCATTATTCTCCCCCCTCTCTCTCTATTTTTTTTTTCTTTACTGAGTTGCAAAGAAAATTTGTTCACTGTACTTGAAGATGCAAGCAGCACTCCGTATTCTTGTATTTCCAGTTCCCAGTTTGTTTGTTTTTTTTTTTAAACCTTTTTTCCCAAAAAAAAAAAAAAAAAGTTGCAAGTTCATTTTCGATTTTTTTTTAAAGATAGTGCAGTAAATTAAGTTCTTAGTAGGAGATGATGTAGTTGGAATGTTCTTCGGTTCAATATGGGAGACGAATTCTTCCGCAGACGGAACTTCGTTGAATGTTTGAATGCGAGGAGATTATCCACTTCCATGTCCCGCGGACCTCTACAGTTTCCAATTTCCTTATTCTTGTATATATAGAATACCAGTATTTTATGTGAAGATAAAGAAATTGTTTATTGAAGAAAGATTAACAGAGGTGAAGAAATGTAGAGATGAGATAAAGAAATTCTTTACTGAAGGAAGATGAAGAAATGCATAGAATGAGATGGGAAAGTGCAAAGTTGTCAGTGCGTTTGAGGGTAAAAATGTAAAGAGGGAAAGTTTCTTTTCACTGTCTTAAAATGCGTGCCAAAAGTAACTAAGACACATAATTCGGGACAGAGGGAGTACAATTTTAAGAGGCTCACTAAACACGTCTGCGATACTAAGGAATCGAGATAATCTCGTAGGCTACAAATGTGAAAAAAAAAATTAGTGAAATAAAGATAATGTTGAAAGAAGTATAAGGTACAATGTATAATGTTACTTACCGCGGATCGTGTAGACAATTTAACATAGAGAGAATGCCATGCATTTATTTGATTAAATGAAAAAGATGGTGGTAGAGCGGACCTTGCGTTGACCCGTATTTGGTCTAGCACAAAATGAAAAAGATGAGTTAATATTTGTAGTAAAATATATAATTTGTATATGATAATTTATTACGTGATGATACCGCTCTCAAAAAGACGGGAAGTTAAGTATTGGCCTTGACGATTGCGCTCCCTTTTTTTATTGCCGTTGGCGGAGTAGAGAAATGTTTCAAAAGTAAAAAAAAAACCAATATGTCTAAATACAACATCTCCAAGATTAAAACCATGATCTGTCATGAAATCAGAAGCTCTGGTAGTGAAGCACATGTTTTCAAGGGATACTTCTATTCCGTATGTGGGGACATGAAGCAAAATCGCGCTTGTTGTTAAATGTTGCATTAAATGTCGATGCATGCAATTTGGAATTTTCTACATCGCAATTATAAAAAAGTGTATAAGAAATAACATCCATAAATATTTGATAAAATTAAAGCAATTAATGTAACAAATACATAGATATAATTACCATTGTTATTTGTGATGTAATTGTAATTAAAAACCATGTAATAGTGCATGTAGTAACATCAGGCAAATGTCTTTGGGCACAAGCTTTAAAAGAATAAAAACCATATGAGGATAAATGTAGTTACAAAAGAAAAATAAATGCAAAATGTGGAAAACTATAAGGATAGCTTACGTGATTGGTAATTAATAGCTTGTAAACGAATTAGAATATCTTGAGCATATCGTTCAGCATCCTCGTATTCTTCAAACAACATAGCTTCTGGCACTGTTGTACGTAACATTTTTAAATAATTTATCCAAGACAGAGCTGGAGAACATACATATTGATGTTCTATTGTATGCCTTACAGTTGCAAACAATATTTTTCTTCCGACTATGGTTATTGCAAAATAACGGTGTGTTTGATAACCTTGATTATCAAGAATGAAGTCTTTCTTAAAACTTACAAAAATTGCCATTGTAATGTCTAAATAGGAAGAACACTTGGTATGAATTTGTTGAAAGTAGAATAGTGCAAATAAATGAAGTTTGCGAATAAATGAAAGATATGAAGGAAATGATGAAGTTCGTAGTTTTTATAGTGAGATTTGGAGTATTTTTACAACAAAAATAACACATGTGGTTCAATCTTTATTTAAGTCCGTGATGGACTTAATTTTTTTTATTTTTTTTTTGTTAGAGGGTAAGATGGACTACATCAGTCCATCTTACTCTCTGATTAAAAAAAATTAAAAATATTCAACAAGATGGACTTAATTTTTTATTATTTGTTTTTAAAGAGGGTAAGATGAACTACAGCAGTCCATCTTACTGTTTTGATAAAAAAAAATGAAAAAGATTCAATAAGACAAATCCTCGCAAATTAATGATTCAACAAGACAAATCCTCCAAAATTAATAAATATTTTTTCATTGATGATTTAAACGTTGACATTGCATCGAAGAGTGGGTTGATCTACGACAATAAATACATCTTTGATTGGTGTTGCTACTAAAGTCCATTTCATTGTGAAACCTACGTGTCCGTCGTTGGCCTCGTTGAGATCGTTGCAGAGTTGCGGGTTTTGGTGGAAGGTATTTAACATGTACAGCCCACTGGCTTTCTTCGTCGACTGGATAGAAATCAGCAGCATAACTGTTCATGTAATTTGGACGGAGTACACCTCTGGCACAAACGAGTAATACCCCTCCCTCCGGAAGTTACAAGCTGCAATCACATGGGCACACGGTATCCATTAACGTTCCACATTCCGCATTGGCACGTACGATCTGTCAGGTTAACTTGGACGTGATTTTGCTGACTTTGGAGCATATATCCAGTATTTAGAGCAACACTGTAGATTTCAATTCTGTCATTGTATCTTTCAATAGATGCACTGGCAGACTCAGCCTCTCGAGCAGACAAATCCTCGCAAATATTTGTGGTGAAATGCAAGCCTTTTTCCATGCATGACCTCCCCTGAAGTACGCCTATCGGCAAACATTATCCGTAACTTGTGGAAAGTCATTCTTGCTATTGCAGTCACCGGTAGCATTCTACAACCCTTAAGAGAGTTATTGAAAGACTCAAAAGAGTTCGTTGCCATTATGCTGTACCGATGGCCATCATCGTGAGATAATGTACACCTCTCTACGTTGATTCTGGCAAGATAGTTGTATGCTCTCGGCCAATTTTGTTTTATGGTCTGCATGTGTTCAAGGAATTTATTCTCTGTAACAGCAACACCAGCTTCCCATACGAGGCTCCGTAAGCTCCTATTTCTCCCTCACTTCGTTATGACATTGCTGCGAATGTGTCTTAGACAATAGCGGCGTTTCACACGCGGGCTTTGCAGTTCAGGCAGATCATTAAACCCCGCATCTATTCCAGCATGTTTGTCAGAAATGATGCACATTGAAGCGTGATTGGGGAAAACAACCCTGGCAAGATGTCTGAGAAACCAAGTCCAGTTGGCATTATTTTCAAAGTCCATGATGGAATATGCCAATGGATAGATTTCCTTGTTGGCCATCATTCCAACAGCTAGCAGGAGATGGCCTTTGTACCTATTGTACAAGTGTGTACCATCAACAGAAATAACCGGTACGCAATGTTGGAAGCCATCAATTGCGGGCTTAAAAGCCCAGAATGCATACTCAAAATGGACGTACTCTTCACCCCTTTCTGATGGCGTGCATTGTAGATGTACAATGGTGCCCGGGTTGGACAGTTGTAATTTTCGTAGGAATTGGGGCAGTTCATTGTATGAATCCTACAAAATAATACAACAAAATACGTAGTAATAATAATAATAATAATAATAATAATAATAATAATAATAATAATAATAATAATTAATCAAGTAATGTTACAGAAATTAAAACCGAAGAACAATTATTTAGTTTCAATTTCAGTTTACATTCAAGTTAAATTAAATCAAAATTGTTGAATTAATTTATTTTTCCATCAGTAGTTAGTCAAATAGAATTGCAGTGATTTTACATTAATAGTAACAAGTTAAATTCAAGTACCTTAATATTTAAGTATTTATAATAATAATAATAATAATAATAATAATAATAATAATAATAATAATAATAATAATAACAATAATAATAATAATAATAATAATAATAATAATAAAATTCGAATGGTAGTGATTTTACCTTAAAATTCCCGTATTGCATCTCAATGCATTTTTGTCTGGCGTACCATGCCTTTTTGTATGTAATGTCTACGCCATAGTGCTGCCTCACATCCACTTGGATGTGTTTTATTTTGTATTGCGGATCAATATTTATTTTCTCGAATATTAAATCGCAGACTAACGTACTAGTGCACATTTTGTCACCCGCACCTTTGTTGAAATTTTGTGTGCATGTGTGGGGCTAAAAAAATTTATATATGTTTCCTATTATGTATTGTATGATAGTTGCTAACGAATTATTAAATTTGACTACGAGACCACATTCTGGAACTTCAAATCAAACGTGCAATTGTGTTGTGCTAATTTCTGAATTAATTAATGCGCTTTATTATTAAGTTCTGCATTATTTAATTTGTTTACATAGTTTGTTATTGTTATTGAATCCTGTGAGTTTGGACTTTACAATTCCTATAACACTGCATAGGATTTAGACCACAAGTTAATAACGTTGTCGGATGCACGCACATAATATTGGAAATAGATAAGGTTTTTCGACGTGTACATGAAAACTATTTTTAGAAATGTTAACAACGTGACACGGTGATTTGCAAAAAAAAAAAAAAACGGACTCATCATCTCTTATAATATGTGAACAAGCAAAAAAGGAAAAACCAAGTTTATCTTTCAAAAAAAAATAAAAACAATGCCGTGTTTTTTTCTTTGGCAAATGAAAAACGGACTCAAGGAGTCCATCTTTCTTTAAAGTAAAGATGGACTCCAGCATGCAACTTTACCCTGTTCAGAATTCAAAAACCATGCAAGACTTTTTTGGGATCCACTGTTAATTATTTGCCCTGTTCGGAATCCAAATACCATCTCTTGAGTGGTAAAGACCATATGGTCACCAGTAGAACATATCGATCGAGAAACAGATGGTTTAAGTAGAACTTGTAACTTGTGACAATTGAATTCAACATTAATTTGTCTGCATTGGATCAGATGGAAAGGAAGGAGAAGCGAATGTGGTATTCAAATATATACCTGGTGGCGATAATTGCTGTAGCCGTTTGAACACGCCACAAGAACAGCTCAGATCACCTTGTACCCTGAGTTTCATCCTCCGATGATTCGTCTTTCTGATCCACCGGCCGCCGGATTAGTGGATCCCAGCCGAGCATCCTCTAGCCGGCGAGAAAGAAGATGTCTTCAAGCCGAGCAAAACTCATCAGATCAATTTTAAAATCAGATGGGAGCATGAAGTAGAAGTCATAGGAAAACTTACCGGAGAACTTGAATAACTCCACCTCCCTAACAGCTTGTCTTGGGGAAATGATATCTCCACGGCGGTGTCTGGGACGGAGGACATGGCAGATTGGCAGCCTGTCCTACTCTCTCCTTTCCCTTTTGCTTCTCTCCATGATGGGTTTAATACTTTAATTAAGGGATCAAATGACAATGGAAAACCAAGCACATTCTGGGTAGAGAAGAAAGAGAGAGATATGGAGTGGCTGAAATGATGGAGAAAAAGAAAGACAATATCGAGGTTCGAGGATAGGCAAAGTAGAAGAAAACCAAAATAACAATAATAATAATAATAATAATAATAATATAATGGCAAAATTGTTATTTATCTAAAAATTGAGGGCAATTAAAAACAAAAGTTAAATAAATAATTAAATGAAAAAATTTGATCCATCAGATTTTAAATCAATGGTTTTTAAGGGGTGCCATTTTTGAGGGGTAAATGGCAACTCCCAAATATAAGTATAGGGAGATATATCCAACACCCCCTCCCTAAAGTCATAAGCTACCCATTTTCTACCATCTTTAAGTGCATTCATTTTGTATGAAAGTTTTCATACATTTTCCATCTCACAGTGCAGCATTTATCTTATTTAAACTCCAAGCATTTCTTATAAACTTTTGACACTTTCTTGGATGAAAAAGTTAGTGAATTTTCTGCAACAAAACTTCGATTCTCTTGCGTTGAACAGGTATGCATTGCAGAAATGAAATCAGAGATGACCATGAACTTTACGACGATGCATTAGAAAATACCAAACAGGAGGAAAGAAAAGAAATGATCTTTACCATATTGATTGTATTCAGAAAATACCAAACAGGGGAAAGAAAAGATCGAATTCAAGAATGCAGAACAGCTTTCTGCTATTGTTTAAGCTGTTAAATTGGGTCGCTGCTGACTGTTTTTTGTTTGGTGCATTAGATTAGAGATCAAGATCATGACAAGAATTCATTGACAGAAATAGCATTGAACAACAATCATTTGTCACTGCTTTCCGCAAGTACCTTAAACATTATATCAATCCAGGCAATTTCTAAATAAAACTATAGGAATGGAAAAGGAAAAATGGAAAATTGAAAGAAATGAAAAACTGAAAATAGAAAAACAGAGAAATGAAGTAAACGACCCTTAAGATTTCTAGAATGTAAAGAAATTGTAAACTGCATTGAAGCATGAAAGAAGTTACAAGAACATACTTAATCAATCCTAAATAAAACTACAAATCTACAATAGTCGAAGCTTAGTGGCTACACTAGCCATTCGAGCTTCGGCCATGTTCTGCTAGAAATCAAGATGAGTAAGATCAAAATCAGAACGAATCTAGAGGAACATGATACTATTGTTCTAGATTTCTTCGTGTCTTAAAGTATGTCGTGATGATTCATTCGGTCATGCACATTGGACATGAAAGTTAGACCAAGAATTCTTAAATATGCAAGGGATTGGAAACTTGGGGATATACTTTAATTGATCAAGAAGAAGATGCTGTTACTCGTTACCAATATCTATTATAAAATTGATGAACTATAAAATTGACGAACTACAAAGGCAAATCGATAGATTAAAATGGGATTTGAAAAGAAAAATCAATCTCAAAAAAGAAAAGAAAAGCATCCTCATACATCAAGAAAAATATACGCTTAACTGGTTAAATTAGAATCATAACAAAAAAGATGGAATAAGAGATTACAATACTGGTTGTATAATGATATTAGCGAAAATATCAATTTTTCCTGAAGAATTTTTGGGAAAATGGTCCAGCTAAAAAGTTAGAGTATGCTAATAACATAAGCTCTAGAACAACCTCCTTAATATCTAAGAATGTCCCATTCCTATTAGAGAAAACTAGTAAATTACCCGTGTGATGCACGGATAATATTTTTATATTAAATATTTAAATAATAAAATTAAATGTTAAATTATAAATAATCAAACAAACAAATAGATAACTATATAAAAATGAAACAACAAAAATATATATTATGATTCAATTAGTTCATATCAAAACAAACAAATAGATAAATATATAAAAATGAAACAACTCAAGTGGGAACTTCATGAGGGCATGAGCAATGATATGAGCAAAAATCACACTTTATGAATAGAAAAAATTAGTAATTATATTACTACACAGTTAAGATTAGGGTAAACAACTAACCGTGTACTCTTTTATATAACAAATTTAAATTCAAAAACTAAAAATAATAAAGAAAGACAGAAGAATTGAGAATCCAGATCAAAGCCTAAAAAGAAACAACAAAAATATATATTATGATTCAATTAGTTCATATCAAAATAAACAAATAGATAAATATATAAAAATAAGACAACTGGGGTGGGAACTTCATGAAATATGATCAGATTGAAGCGATAAAAACATAATAAATGGAAATAAATAAATAAATAAATATATATAAACAATATGTAAAGAGCATATACCTCCACATCTTCCAACACAAATTCTAAGGTTTCTCATCGGTTGTTCTTGACTTCGTAAAGACGAATCAATCGTACTTTGATTGCCCACGCAATACTGAAGACGTTTATCTTATTTATAGTAAAACAAAAATAGGGGTCATTGTATGTAGATTTTTTTGTGTGTATGAAGCTAAAGTGGTAAGATGGAGTGAACGAAAGATGTGAAATTGGTTGCATGGTTGCATGATTTATATAGTGGTATGGGAATTTATTAGATAGAAATTTATTTGGAAAACTTTAAAAATAATTGATTAATAATAATTATTGATTGATTAATATCAATAATAATAATCACTCTTGTTA
>CM008336.1:20291727-20303653 GCA_002525835.2 Ipomoea batatas | reverse complement strand
AAAGTTATACTTATATGAATCAAGTGGGAGAATGTTAGAAATAATTTATTCCTAACGTTGATTCATATAATAAAGGTGTCATGCTTATATGAATCAAGTGGGAGACTGTTAGAAATAATTATTTCCTAACATTGATTTATATAATAAAGGTTGTAATTCCATAAGGACTCACGTTGATGATTAGTGATGTATAAAGGCGGAATTACTGGGTGAAATTCCCTCCCTCTCATTCTGTTAAAATTTAAGTATATAAGGGTTAAAAGATGTATAATGGAAAAAGGATATGAGTTCTCCTAAAAGGAGGTTTCACATTCCTAGAGGGATTTATATTCCTTAAAGGAAGTTTCCCATTCCTCTTTAAAGAGGGGTTCTCATCACATCTATAAATACCCAGGAAAACTCCAGGGATCATATGGTTTCTGATCATAAGGTTTTTAGTCTCTGAGTTTTCTAGTCTCCGTATCATCAGGAGGTGATTAAGGTATACAGATCAGAGAGGTGAAGCATTCTTGATTATTCAGGTTAGAGATTACATCTTAATGGAATCAAGTAAGTCTTTATCTTTTTTCTTGTTTTATTTAAAGATCCATAATCATGAACATTGTTTAGTTGATTAATTTGATTTATATGCGGTTCATTATTGTTTGTGCTTCCGCATTCAAGTTATAAGCGCATAAAGGGTTTTAATTAACATGATGCGGTCTATCCAAGTCCATACTGTAAAATTTCACCTCGCTCTTTTTCCGATTCCCATGAAATGTTTGATAGTGGTCTGAAAGACTGCGAGGGATGGTGTAAATGGTGAACGATAATTTAAGCGAGGAGAGTTTGGGAGTTTATGTATGCCGCTAATGGCATTTCTTTTCTGCATGCATGAGCTCCGAGCATTTCTTTTCTGCATGCATGAAACAAGGAGAGTTAATACCTTTGCACCATGAGAGTTTGGGAGCTCATGCATGGTTGAGTATTATCGTTCACCATTTGCACCATTTGCACAGTCTTGGAGCTCATGCATGCATAAAATAAATGCCATTAGTCTCCACTATGTTTAACAAAACAAAACTCAACCATCAACCGACTTCGTAGCCGCGACCGAATCTCGTCAATTATAGCCCCAAATTGAGTAATATTAAGCCCGCCCGTAACACTGCATTTGTAACCATTTGAGCATCTGTCTCCAAAATCACTCTACTCCATCCCTTACACTTGATCCAATTCAACGCCTCCCTAACTCCCATAGCCTCCGCCACACGAATCGTATAAAGTCCATTCACCATTTGCAAACCCACCCTGATCACTACGCCTTCTGAATCCCTCACCACCCAACCAAACCCCATTTTTCCATTTGCTGAGTCCATAGCTATGTCAATGTTTGATTTTCCAATAATCCACTTGGGGAGGCTTCCACACAGAAAGAATAGTGGTCTCATATTGAGCTTCTAGAATGGTAGATAATGGGTGTTACGCCAACCTCCAACCATTTATGTATTGATTTGCATGAATAATCATGGAATTAGATCAACACATTGTGCATTTGTGCATGCCACACCATCCTATTTCTATTCTCCCACAAAGCCTAGCACACTGTTACTGCCTTCACCAATTCCTCTATATGCAACACCCTCCACATTTCATCAATCCAGTCAACCAACGAATCTACAACACTTGGCAGTCGGCACACTATTCCCACAAAGCCCAGCACACTTTCCCACAAAGCCCAGCACATTATGTTGTGTACATAGAAAGAGAAAGTGAACATACTTGGCATTCTCCTTGAAGTGTTCAAGGCGAGAGTGCAGTGCAGCCTCTATCTGAGACTTGTCAATCCCTTTCTTCTGCTCCTGTTTCACGTCCTTCTCCACCATCTCAGTCTTCATTGCCATACTCTCTCTCTATCTCTATCTCGGCAATTCCTATTACCTTGGACACTAAGCCATCGCCAACCGTCGACCATGAAGGAAAGAGCGGCAGAGGTGGACGTGAATCTGGTGTCTATTTTTGATTGGTTTTTGAGTTAATATAGGTGAACTGACATATTTGCCCTCGCACTTAACACCCATTTGACAGCAAAATCTAACGGAGGACCACGGGTGGTTATTTTTAAAAACATGGAGGATGACGCGTGGTCGTTTTAAAGACGAGGGACCACACCTGGTAAATCGCTAATACTCGAAGGACCATTGGAGGTATTAACTCCATACAATAAATTCACTATAACAATACTAAAATATTATTTTAGTTCCAAAGCACGTTCATTTAACAATATATACATCTATATGAATTCTGCTATTCAGTTTCATTTTATACATATAATAGGTTCATTATAACAACTCTAAAGTATCATTTTAACTCTATTACATGTTCATTTAATAATATACATATCTATATGAGTTACTATTTAATTTCATTATATATACATAATTTCATTATAACAATGCTAAAGTATCATTTTAATTCTACTAAAGTATAACAATACTAAATTATCAAAACATATCATTGAAGCTAAAATAATGTCGGGTAGCAACACATGGACTAAGATGTTGATTCCTCGAGGTGGTTTTTGTTAGGCGTGATGCGAATATGGTGGCTCATATGCTTGCGAAGGAGTCGCTGAAAGCTCATGACTTAAACCTTTATGATTTTTCTGCCAGTATTCCGCGTTTTATTTCTTCCGTTGTAATGCGTGACTTATTACGATCATAATATGAGTTTGTTTGGTTTGTGTTAAAAAAAAATTACATTGGTGATACAAACTTGGTCCATGAATTATATGTGTGATAGATACCGTTCCGTCCGTCCAATTCCCATTATGTGTAATTCTGTGTATTCTTATTTGTAATTTTCTATTAAGTGTTTATGTGTATTTTATTATACAATTCTGTACATTAATAATTTCAATACTATAATTCTGTGCATTATTGGTTTCCAATACTGCAATAACATTAAGTATAAAAAATTAGATCATTAATGTACAAAAGTATGTAAATGAATACACATATTATTCAATAGAGTACATACAATCAATAGCCTAAGTATGTATTAGCATTACTAGTTCATGAGGTATGATACTCGAAATCAATAATATATAGAATTATATACCAGAATACACAGAATCATATCATCATATACCAAAATACACAGAATTTATAAATAGAATACACAGAATTATTAGCCTAAGTATTATCTCTGCTGTTTCATAAGGTATGGTATTGGAAATCAATAATGTACAGAATTACATACTAGAATACATAGAATTAATTAAAAGGATACATAGAATAAAAGCCTAGGTATTATCTCTTCTGTTCCATGAGGTATGATATTGGAAATCAATAATGTACTAAATTACATATTAGAATACACATAATCATCTTCAAAAAAAAAAAAGAATACACATAATCAATGCCTAGAATACACAGAATGTCACAACAGAATGCACAGAACTCATCTTATAAGTTAAGGCTGAATGGGAAATGGAAAAGCCGTTAATTAAAAGAACCAAAACAATGTCATTTTGGATTAGGGTGCACAATGCACGATATAAATTTCTGGATAAGGAGTTGAGGGGTTTTTTTTTTTTTTCTTGATAAGGGGAGGCTACGCCAGTGTCTTACAATTGACACCCTTCCTAGCTAGGGTTTGTTTAGAATAGCTTAGAATATGATAAATTACTAGTTTCTCTTCACTTCCAAGCATGAAGAACATAGCAAATGTTGGATTTAAAAGCTCAATAGAGAAGTTTTTCTTACACATCTCTTTCATTTGATTTCCATTTATGCTTTCCATTACTTCTTTAATATTTTGTATCTATTGTTATTTATATTATGAGTAGCTAAGTCATTTGAGACTAGGATTTGGTTTGATTTCTTGCTATTGATGCCTATATAAGTTGTATTGCATAAAGGAGATTATTTGAGTGTTCTAGGGTTAGTTGTGTGAATTGGGTTTGCTGTGAAATTTGTCTATGATTATTGGATCCCAATTATATGCTTTATTTGGAGTGTGTTTGTTGCTATGAGAGTAGAGCTTGTACACTAACCACACATTCAAACACTTGATGCCCAATACGAGACTATTTCGGGTATTAAGGAGAATTTATGCTGTGTTCTTGTTTGGGCAACTTTAGGTTGAATTGTCATGAGAGTGGAGTTTCAGGTGAGGTTGCAAGTCCAAGTAGCTACGAGAGTGGTATTTGGACACTTTTGTGCATCTCAGTTACCCTAAGCCTTGTTTTAATCCCCTAATCCTTAGTAGAATAATTGGCATCTTAGCTTGAATCAACCAAGTCCCGGTCCTTAGCTTTGTTTTACTTGTCTGATTTGTTATTTGCTAAACCATATAAACCAAACTCTTTAACGATAGGCCTATCTTCTATAAGAATAGCTTTAGCTTGTGCTTAACTCCACCTTGCATCAATTCCTAACATTACAAGAGTCATCTCCTGTGGAACGATATCTAAACTCTATACTGTGATTTGATACTTGATGGAAGCGTGAAAACGTCCTCATCACTAATACATACTTAGGCTATTGATTGTGTGTATTCTATTGAATAATATGTGTATTCTTTTATATACTTCTGTACATTGATGATCTAATTTTTTATACTTAATGTTATTGCGGTATTGGAAACCAATAATGCACAGAATTATGGTATTGAAATTACTAATGTATAGAACTGTATAATAAAATACACATAAACACTCAATAGAAAATTACACATAAGAATACACAGAATTACACATAACGGGAATTGGACGGACGGAACGGTGTCCTTTGCGCTTCAACTCCCACTACTTAGTTAAACGATGTCGTTTCGGATCAGAGTCCACAGAACTGTGGTCCCTGGTCCACAATATAATGATTGCTATTTACTCAATGTCTTATTGAAATAATTTGTATGAGGTCCACTGACTTAAAATCGTATTGAAAATTATTTATATGAGCCATTTTCCTTTTCTCTTTTTATTTACCGTTTATACTTTGTATTTATTTAATTTGGAGATTTATATTTAGTTATCCATGCTTACAAATAGGGTACAGTTTAATACTTCTAATTTTTGAGTGAAGATAAAAACTTATAATCATATCTATATCTATACTTCTATACTATATATAAAAACAAAATCCCCACTTTAAACTTCCCGCCCAAAACAGTCCTACAATATTTAGAATGCGATTATTTTCTATTTTCCTATTCGTTGTACAATTCTACATTACAATTCCTATCATACTACAATTCTATCGTAATAAGACTACTATATATAAAAACAAAATTCTCACTTTAAGCTTCCTCCCAAAACAGTCCTACAATACAGTCCTACAATATTTAGGATGCAATTATTTCCTATTTTCCGATTCGTTGTACAATTCTACATTACAATTCCTATTGTATCACAATTCTACATTACAATTCCTATTATATCACAATTCTACATTACAATTCCTACCATACTACAATTCTATCGTAATAAGATACAACCTTATATAAATCCCTAATACTATATTGTGAACTTTAAAAGAGAAACGCATAACGTAGTGCAATTATTCTAGACCTCTCCACTTTCAAATCTGCAAATTTTGTTGTTGCGGTGAAGATATTGTTTTATTTAATATTGCTCAATTGTATATTGTTTTATTTAATAGGAATAAAATCATGGTCATGTTTGGTCATATTGCTTTATTTTGTATTTATTGTTATGCATTTTTTTTATATTGTTAGTATGCTGCCTTTTTTTTTTTTTTTGAGTTTTTTCAGTTTTTTGCTTGGTTTTTTAAATTTCATGATCTTCCTTAGGGAACTTGCATCCATTTACAAACACATGTTCAAATTCAAAGATTTGGATCGTTAAAGGCTCCGGATGAGTGGATAGCAATCAGCTAATTGGTAAATTTTTCTTAAAATTTTGTTCTAGATGTGTTCTATACTGCACAAACTAATATTATTAATTAATTGGTAAAAAAATTAATAAAGTTTAATTGGTAACAAAATTTTATTTACCAAATTATGAAAATAATTAAACCATTATAATTGGCAGAATAATGAAAACAAATTCCGCCTAATTTTATAAGAAAAAGTAATTTATTAATTATTATTTACACCAATAATAATAATTCAAATACTTATCTATACTACTATTAATAAATATAAAATAATCTTTTATGAAATTCCCGCCCAAACAATAGTAAAGATGAAATAGAAAAGAAAACTGATTTTACTAATTGATTGAAAATATAAAAAGATTCTAACGAAAAAAGAAATGGAAAATATAACAAATTCAAACCGTGCTATATAATATTTGATGTTATAATTTATATAATTGTATATCATCCAAGTATTCTTAAAATGTTATAGCAAATCCATTCCGTGCAACGCACGGGCAAAAATACTAATTCCAAAAAAAAAAACTTATAATCAAATGTCTGTATTAAATAAATTTAATTTCACCTTGTGCCTTTATTTAATAAAAGTCCACACAAGAAAGAAATAAAAATAAAAAAATAAATCAACCTAGTTAGAAGTTGCCCATTAAATACGTTTTCCCATGAAAGACGTTGGCACGTCAAGCACGGTTTGTACGTCCTAATGGACGAATTTAAGGTCCATTGACTAGAAAGAAGTATTATATAAAAAAGGTTTTGTAAAGTTTTCTTTAAAAATAATGAAGTAATAAGTGTGCTCCAGTTTTTCCAGCATAGTACCCCACCGATTTAAAGCTGCTTCAGTTTTTGATAAGATTTTTTATTTCAATAACCCAAAATTTTCAATTTTGCCATAATATATCAACCACAACTAATTGGTCAAAGTTGTCAATAACACTTTAGGTTCTCAGTTGGATTCGAACCCAACCTAATCGCTAAAAGCAAAACTAAGCGTCTGTTTGGAAAGTTGAAAAATGACTTTCAGAAATCATTTTTCAATTTTTTTTTTGTTTGGGTAGTAAAAAAACATAAAGTTAAACGACAATATTCATTATGGTCAAGGAAAAAAAGTTCCAATTTGACAAAAAAATGTCTTCTTAAATTTTTAGTTAGAAGACATTTATGAATTCTTTATTTTCACTTTTTTTTTATCAAGCTCGTTTTCATAATACTAATTACCACCACAACCTCTTATTATTATTACTAGTCTTTTTTATGCATGATGTGCAAAAACACATGCCCAATATTTATATTTTAAAAAATAAGTAACAAATTCTTACTAATTAAAATCTAAATGAAATAAAATTTATTTATTATATTAATCCAATATATATTTTTTGAGAATATATTACTCCAATATATGTCTACAAATATTATTATAAGAAAATATATGGTGGATACATGTGCATGGTAAAAATAATGAAAAAGATAATGAAAGCTATAACAGTAAAGATATTTTTGTCTAAAAATTGTATAGTACAACTCTAAAAACACAATGTACAAAATGGTTAGCACTAAAAACATGGACATAAATTAAGGGTATAACTTAATTTGATTGACACTTATTATGTTCTTAGATTAGATTATTATTATTATTATTATTATTATTATTATTATTATTATTATTATTATTATTATTATTATTATTATTATTATTATTATTCCAATGTACAATCTGTTTTTGTATCTTACCAACCCCCCAGATATAGAGACCTTAAGGCTGGTAGTGGTGTCAATGAGGGCTGCAGTTAGGTTCTCAGTTGCCCAATGATCATCCTTATAGCTAGCAACTATCTCCCCTACCCACTGAGGTTGAACCACTGAGATAGATTGAAACTCAGCAGCATCAGGAGCATCCACCTCCCTTCTGGACAGAGCATCTGCTGCCATGTTATCAGTTCCCTTTTTATATTGGATGGAATAGTCCAACCCTAACAACTTGGTCAGGCCTTTTTGCTGTAGGGCAGTGGTTATTTTCTGTTCAAGCAAGAACTGCAAACTGTGGTGGTCAGTCTTGATGATGAAGTGTCTTCCCAGTAAATAGGCCCTCCATTTATCCACAGCATTGATGATTGAGATATACTCTTTCTCATAAATGGATAGCCCTAGGTGTTTGTTTCCAAAAGCCTTGCTAAAGAAAGCAACTGGCCTCCCTTCCTGCATTAGCACAGCCCCCATACCTTTGTAGCTGGCATCAGCTTCTACAATGAAGTCCTTCTGAAAATCAGGCAGGGCTAATACAGGAGAATGACAAAGTGCATGCTTCAGCTGCTTAAAGGCTTGTTCAGCCTCTTGAGTCCACTGAAATGCCTCTTTTTTCAATAAATCAGTGAGAGGCCTACTTATGATTCCATAAGATTTGATGAATCTTCTATAATAACCAGTCAGGCCTAGAAAACCCCTTAGTGCTCTTACTGTCATGGGTCTTGGCCAAGCTGACACAGCTTCTAACTTAGCTGGATCTGTTTGCAGACCTGCTTGAGATATAATATGCCCCAAGTATTCCACTTGTGTCTGTGCAAAGGAACATTTGCTTAGCTTGGCCAGTAACTGGTGTTCCCTCATAATCACCAATACCTCTTTCAAATGCTGCCAATGGACTTCCAAATTAGGGCTGTATACTAGGATATCATCAAAGAATACCAAAACTGTTTTTCTGAGTAAGGGTCTGAAAACTTGATTCATTAGAGCTTGGAATGTTGCAGGGGCATTAGTTAACCCAAAAGGCATAACCTTAAACTCATAAAGACCCTGATGAGTCCTAAAAGCAGTTTTATATTCCTCCCCTTCTCTCATTCTGACTTGATGGTAGCCAGCTCTTAAGTCCAGTTTAGAGAAACAGACAGAACCAGCTAACTCTGAAAACATATGTTCTACCAAAGGTATAGGAAACTTATTTTTGATAATAATGTTATTTAGTGCCCTGTAGTCAACACAAAATCTCCAGGTATTATCTTTTTTGGGCACCAGAAGCACTGGGGAGGCAAAGCATGAAGAATTGGGGATTATTACTCCAGCAGAAAGCATTTCTTCCACCATTTTTTCAATAGTATTCTTCTAATGGAAGGAATATCTGTAGGGACCTATGTTTATAGGTTTGGCTCCTGGGACTAGAGGAATAGTGTGATCAAGGGCCCTCTGAGGTGGTAAGGTAGAGGGTTCTTGAAAGACATCCTGAAATTCAGTAAGCAGCTGAGAAAGTTCAGGACTCACAGCCTTGGTATTTGTATGGTTAAAATGGCAACTTCCAGATCCTTGCCTTGTGCTCAAAGAGGTACACTGCACTAGGAACCCTTGTACTCCTTCTTTATGCCATTTCTTAAGCTGTTTCTCAGTGGCAGCCTTAAGAATCACTCTCTTAGTCATCCCTTTGAGGAACACCCTCTTTCCCTCCTTGTGAAAAGAAATTCCAGGAGGCCTAGTGTGTAGTTGGATTGGAGCAAATTGGTCCACCCAATCCATTCCTAGGACCATGTCACAACCCCCCAACCTGAGTAGCCTAAAATCTTTCACAAACTGCTCTTGTTGGATCTGCCAAGTGAACTGAGTACAGACTGAGTCACTGACCACAGTCTCTCCATTTGCCACTGTCACCTTGAGGGGTTTGGCCTTCTCAGGTGTTTTCCTCAATTGGCACAGCAGTTTGGGGTCTAGGAAGCTGTGAGTGCTGCCACTATCTACCAATATTATTAGGGGTTGTCTCTGTGTTAACCCTAATAATTTGATAGTATTTAAGCCTTCCCCTCCCACAACAGCACACAAAGAAACCTCAGCTTCATCAATTTCCACTCTGTCTTCCACTTGTTCTCCTAACTCAGGGATTTCAGTGGTGTCTGTTTCTTCTATGATATTAAATGTAGGGCCACTACATTTGTGCCCTGGTTGCCAAGGGTTAAAACACTTAAAACACCTTCTCTGTTCTCTCAACTGATTTCTGAACTGGTTTATTTCTGGGCTTTTTGGGATGTGGTTAGGTGTAGGTGTGGGTGGTTTAGGGTGTTGGGAATTTGGATTAGGGTGGTTGTTTGGGTTGGGGTTAAAATTTTTGGTAGGCTGTATGGGCTTAGGGTTCCAGGCTTGGTTCTTGGGATGTTCCATAGGTTTCAAACCCTTCTCATACTGCTTTGCTCTCCAGATAGCATCATCCAAACTCCTGGGATCATCTGTCCTCACAAAACATCTCAGATTTGGTTTTAGTCTGGCAATGTAGTTTTCCAAGAAGTAATGTTCAGGCAGATAAGGGTGGGACTGTAACAGCAAGCTCTTAAAATTTTCATATCCATCAGTAAAGTCATCAACTCCACCCCACTGTTTATAAGCAGCAAAATCCTCCATCACTGATGATCCACCATCACCAAACCTCTTGCACACTACCTCAGCAAATCTGGCCCAGTGAAACTCTCCTTCCAACCCCCGAACATAACCCTCATACCATAATCCAACCTTCCCAGTAAGGTTCACAAACAACAGATTTCTAATATCATGCCTAGGAATGAGGGAAATCTCAAAGAACTTTTCACACCTCACAATCCACTGCCTAGGCTGAGCATAATCAAATAAAGGGAATTCAGCCTTATACCTCGGAGTGAAGTCGTGGAACAGACCAGCATTCTGTCTGGGCCCTTCCAGCCCTCCCCGCCTTGGAGCAAAATTCACATTCACTCTTCCCGGTCGATTCAAATCTCTGGGAGTTACATCCTCCGGCTCGTCTTCTTCTACAATCACCGGATCTGCCATGGGGGCCTTGTCTGGGCGCCCTTCTGGTCGCTCAGGGGGAACACTAGACCCTCCGGGAAAACGACCATTTACAGACGATTGCCCTGGAGAATCGCCAAAGATGGGTGGAACAGGGCGATTGAGCCTCAGCAATTGCAGCAGCTCATCCCTCAAGCTACCAAACTGAGTGGTGAGAGTGGTAACCTGAGTTGTCAAAGCAGTGACAGACTCCTGTGTGGTCTGTGTCTGTTCACTGAGTGTGCTCATGGCGGCCTCCAACCTAGTCACTCGCTCGTCCATGAGTAGAGCTCTGATACCACTTGCAACGTTCTTGCGATGAAAGTAAAAATCGATCGAAGAATTGTGGGAAAAGAGGGAAGAAATTAGGGATTTAGGGAGAAGCAGAAGAAAGGAGAGAAGAAGAAAGATGATTCTTAGCATTAGCATAACAAAAAATGGAATCCACTACTCATCTAAATACATGATTTCTCTGCTCACAACTACACTCCATTATTTCCGGAACTGCTGCAGTCGTAGCTGATCACTCCCAGCAGCTAAACGGCGTCGTCTGAAGACTCTTCTCAACGGCTCTTAACGGCTAGCCAAACGACGTCGTTCCTTTTAAAACGGTTTTAACCGTAATCATCAAACGCTGTCGTTTCATCGTTGCATCCTTCCCTTTGCTTCTTCCTTCCTTGATTTATACCCTTTCTTCCAGTCATACTACCAACGAAGATCGTTGCACAATACTTTTGCAGGTATAATTCCCAAAGAGCTTGGCCGACTTACAAGATTAAATGTGCTAGATCTCGGAACTAATGCAGTTTCAGGTGAAATTCCACAAAATCTTTCACATTGTGTTAATCTAATTGTACTTGCTTTGAATACTAATAATCTGACGGGTACAATTCCTTTGGAGTTTCAATCATTGTCCAAACTTGAGTACATTTTCGTTGGCGTAAACCAATTGATGGGAGAGATACCGCCTTACTTAGGCAATTTTTCATCACTCAAACAACTTTATACTCCAGAAAATAATTTGAAGGGAAAAATCCCTAATTCTTTTGGAAGCTTACAGAAATTTGTTACTCTTTCTGTATACGATAACTACCTGAGTTCTACCATTCCCATGTCCATTTTCAATCTGTCATCATTGAAAAATATTGATGTAAAAGGAAATCAGCTTCAGGGATACATTCCTCCTAATTTAGGCTCTACTCTTCCAAATCTGGAGTTTTTTCAAATTGGTGAAAATCTTTTAATCGGCCGACTTCCCACCTCAATGTCAAATG
>CM008336.1:20252101-20268615 GCA_002525835.2 Ipomoea batatas | reverse complement strand
TTTTTTTTTTTTTTGTTTTTTTTTTTTTTTTTTTATTTTTTTTTTTTTTTTTTTTTTTTTTTTTTTTTTTTTTTTTAAATTTTTTTTTTTTTTTTTTTTTTTTTTTTTTTTCGGAAGCTCACCACCTACCCAAGAAGACAAAAACTTGATCTTCATGCGAGAACCAAATGCACTCTCTTCCATCTAAGCATGCATTCCTCAAAAACCTCACCATTCACCAAGATGCATTGATGGGATGCTCTAAGTAGAATAGTATGGAGTACTAGACTATTAGTAATTACTGATAATACAGAGTATTTTTTAAAAGAAAAACATGTATTATAAATACGATCAATGCATTGCCATCTCTAATTTATATGAGTTTTAAATAGCTGACAAAAAATTTCAGAAGTCAACACAAATTTAGATTTATCCGAACACAGTTTGAAAATAAGATAAGGCTTTGTATATTTCCCGGAAGAAACTTCAAATGGGTGGTAGGCTATCTTCGTGACTATGTTAAATACTAAAAAAGAAAGAAAAAAAAAAAAGAAAAAAAGAAGAGAAATCTTCTTCTACCTGCACCTTGACGATCGCTTTTTTACACTAGAAAATGGCCAACAAAAAGGCCAGCTTCTTTTTTAGCAATAGGATGGAAATGAAGCTCCTGTACATCTTTCTGCGAAAAATTTCTCCTCCAAACACAAAACAACACCAATGTCAGTTTTTTTAAGTTATGTTAATTGACAATGGGGGGCATATCCTGCTCATCTGCCTGATGAGGAGGTGGAGCCTCTCCAACAAAAGCAGCAGCAGCAGCATGCCTCCTTTGACGCTCGCGAAGATAAAGCACTGTTAAGAGGCAGACGATGAGTGTAAGTATAGTCGCGTTTCCTTCTTCCATTAGCACATCCTCCACCCATGTTTCCAGTTTTGGATAAACTTCCGGCAATGAGTCAATCATATCAACCTATGATGTAATATGCCAAAAAGGGACGACCCTAGTTCAGTTCACCATCTTTCTTTTAGGGGATAAAACACAAATATTTGTGAAGTGGAAAATAAGATGATACCATGAAGCTGTCAGCATAGTTCATTCTTATCCACAAGCTTGCAAGGGCGAGCATTACAGGCAACTTCGCTGCAGGATCATTATCCAAGGCTTGATCATAGTAACGCTTTGCAAGGTGAAGATCAAATGGTAATCCTTGGCCGTGCTCATGCATGTACCCCAGATTAAACATGGCTTGAGCATTGGATTGTGATTTTGCATGCATATAAGCCTCTGCTGCACGCTCATAATCCCGTTCAGTACCCTGTTAAAAATGAAGGTGAGGAATTAATAATCTAATAATATACACTACATAGAGCTTGGGCAAACCAAGCGTAAGAAGCCAGATTGATTTGTGTTATTAAATAAGCTTTTATCTCTCCATAATTATTCACCTACCCGACCATAGTAGTATGCATCTCCAATGAGCAGGGCAGCATGTTCATTACCCTGCTCAGAAGCTTGCCACCACAATGCATGGGAGCGCTGATGTCTCTCTGCATCTGTGCAAATTCCAGATCCTCCCATGCACATACTCCTCGGTCCATATTTGTCAAGAATCCATGCTGCATTACTTTGTGCGACTTCATATCCCAACTCTGCCATCCTAGAGTACAGGAGAAAAGCTTTCCCAACATCTCCCTTCAAATACGACTCTAATGCCCATCTAGACAAAGAACTCCATGGTCCACGCTCTGCAACTAGTTTGTACAAGGCAGTTGCCTGAAATCATGCATCAAAGAATGATTATGATTGGAGTCCATTCAGCATTACAGAACATAAAAATGTGGCCAAGCTCAGGTATTTGTTGTTTCAATTTTCTACACAAAATGACACCTAAAAGAAAATCCATTTGTGGGAGACACTATACAAGGAATCAATAATGATTAATGAGTGTCAAGAAAGCACATGGATTATCTACCATTAACCCCGTCAAGTCCTACAAGATATTGTGCACTTATGCAATTGGGTAATTACTTGTATGATTCATATTATAGCAAAATATTTAATTCACACATAGTAAATGTGCTTTGGAAGGCAATATGGCGGACAAAAACTGGAAAAATAAAGTAAAAAGGTAGGCACACAGTTTTACTTGACTTACCATGGGAACATTCTTTTTAAGGCCCAAACCAGTATGGAACATTTTTGCCAACTGATAAAAAGCCTTAGGCTGACCCACATTAGCGGCTAGTATAAAATACTTGCCAGCCAACTTCAAATCCCTCTTTACCCCGATCCCTTTAAGATACATCACCCCAAGGTTGTAGAATCCGCCAGGCTCATCGTTATCAGCGGCCTTCTCAAAATACTCTTTTGCCTGCAAAACAAGGTTATCAGCTTACAACAAAAAAAGGGGAAATAGCCTTTCAATGTGAAAACTCAAGGTTGGTTGAATAAGAAAAAAGGTAAAGAAAAATCAAATAAAAAATGAGTAAGCGCTACCTGGGTATAGTTCTTTTCAACTCCAAAACCTTTAACATAAAGATATCCCATGCCATTATAAGCTGAATAAAGCTGTTGCTTGGAAGCAAGTGATAGCCACTCTAACGCCTTGGTGTAGTTCCTCTCGACTCCAGCTCCTCTTACATATATTTCACCAAGAAGTTCCATTGACCTTGGTTCACCCTTATCGACAGCCTTCAAAAACCACGATAATGCCTTGACATGATCACGTCTCACTCCCCTCAATCCAAAGTAGTAGAATATACCAATTTTATACATTGCCCCTGCATTCCCTTTCTGTGCTTGGTATTCCAAAATCTGGAAATCCTCATCTTCTTCTCCTCGAGACTTCCTCAACGCGTCTTTATTTTCCTCTGTTCCAGTATGTATCCGAACTGGTTCGATCACAGGGGAGTCCTTTGAAATTAGAAAACTATTTATAGCAACCTCTGCCAATTCAGCATATAGCGTAACTGCTTTATCATGCATCTGCAACCAACAAACATAGAATTCATGCATAAGCAGTTATCCTTCACTCGTGCATCAGAACCACAATAAATAATAAAATTATATTCCACATTCTCTTCTAGCATTGTAAGCAGGTCTCAGAGTTTACTATGGTTCTACTTGATGAAAATCTACTCAGATAGACAATATGCACAAAAAGACTAAATACTCCAATGCTCCTCCAGGCACTAGCCACTAGATTGTAACAAAGATCTACTAAACAACAGAAAACAAAACGAAACGAAACAAAACAAAACAAAACAAAACAGTTAGGTTATTGAATCCCCATAATGAAGTAAAATGCATCAAGAATGACTAAGTATAATGCTTTGGAAGTATTTTGGGGCAAACAAAAACACTTAAGAATGAAAAATATATAAAAAAAGAAATAATCCCTAATAGATATCTCAGTTTGGTTATTGCTATCAACTGGAATATTAAATTCCACAGATACAAAAAGCCACAGTTTCTTACACCTTAGAAAACATACTAATTCCTCACTATTTACAATATTAAAATGTTAACTCACTCTCATCAAACCTGTTGTATAGATCAAAACATACCTATACACAAAAATAAAGATTAAATTTATGCAATTGATAAATGTGAGGGATCAAACTTACTTCTTGGCGAGTGTATGCATAAGCAAGTGCCATCTTTGACTGCATATTGCCGCCCTCAGAGGCAAAATGGTGGAACAAAAACGACTTCGCTTTGTTCCTCTCCCTCACCATTCCCATACCGTACAAAAACCCCATCACCGACTGCGCGTGCGAGTGTCCCGACGCGGCGGCGGCCTCCATCTCCGACGCAGCCTCCTCCATGCCCCTGGCGTCCCCCCGGCTGGAAGCGGTCACCATCTTCCTGACGGCCTGGTAGTACGCCGCCTCCTGCTCGTCTTGATTAGCCGGATCCGTGCCTGGCTCGAAGATCGGGCTCCATGAACCCGGGTCGAGCTCGTGGTCGGGTTTCGCATCGGAGTCTATAAAATCGTCGAATCCGGGTTCCGTGGAATCAGTTTCGCCGGCGGCTGCGGTGGCGTCAGTCCCGAGGTCCTTGATATCGTCTTGTGAGATGACGAGGACGAATTGCCGGCCGAGTGTAGCAACCGGAAATACTAGGGCTAGGAGTAGGAGGAGGTATCTGAGGTTCTTGATTTTCCGATTTCGCATCTCCGGTTGACGATTATTTTCCTCAGCAATGTTCGTCTCTCTGGTTAGATGGGCGAAGAAGCCGGTTGAATTATTATTATTATTTTTATATGTTGCGTTTTCCACGTCATGACTGCCACAACTACCTGTAAGATCCCGCCACGTCAGTATGGACAGATAATTTCATTCACTTCTGCCAATCCTCCCTCCTTAAATAATAATTCTTCCATTTTAATTAAAATTTTAAATTTATAATGAAAATTTACATTTACTATTTTACACTCAACATTTCCTATAAGCGTGATAGAGTTTTTTGCACTTTTGATCCAATTAGTATTGTGACACTAACAATTTTGATCTATAACTTTCAGAACTTGTATAATTAGTTCACGAGTATAAATTTTTTATTGCAAATAGTTCTTCCAATGAAATTTTTATCAATTTTTTATCTAAAAAAATTATTTTCCATTTATAGCAAGGGTATAATGGTCTTTTTCTTTTCATCAATTTTTATTTTTTTTTTTTCACTTTTGGTCCCGCAAGTATTGTTGCACTAGCAATATTAATACACAACTTTCAAAATTTGCATAATTGGTCCACGTGTATCAATTTCTTAGCGTAAATGGTCATTCCAATGAAATTTTCGTCAATTTTTTACTGAAAAATTATTTCTCCTTTATATCAGGGTATAATAATCTTTTGCTTTTCATCAATTTTTCACTGAAATAACCCATTTTGTGGTGTACATATCATTAGGGAGTATCATCGTCTTGAGACAAGAACAAGTCAACGATATAGCTCATGGGTTAGTGAACTCCAGCGTTCATTTCATGTGTTACATGAGGCCATCTAGCAAAAGCTCAGCCTTCAAGCTCGTGAGCTTGCCAAAATGGTGCAATGGTGTCCACAAGAACATGTGTTGGCCCGCCCTTCTATGGCATGTTTCATGATTCATTGCAGGTGGAATTCATCCATGGAAGCTCTTGCCAACGAACCCAGGTCATTGCCTTCCCTCAATGGGGCGATCAAAGTCACCAATGCAAAATACTTGGTGGATGTTTTTCAGAACGGAATCAGACTGTTCAGAAGTGCAGCTGCAGACATGATAATCCTACGAGAAGATATAGAGAATTGCTATGAAAGAGAAAACACGGTGAAAAAAGAAAACACCATTATACCCGTGCTATAAAGGGGAAATAATTTTTTCGATGAAAAATTGACGGAGATTTCATTGAAAGGACGCGTAAGAAATTAATACTCGTAGACTAATTATGCAAGTTTTGAAAGCTGTGGATCAACATTGTTAATGCCGCAATACTCGTGGGACCAAAAGTGCGAAACTAAAAATTGACAAAAAGAAAAAGAACATTATACCTCTGCTATAAAGAAGAAATAATTTTTCTAGTGAAAAATTGACGGAGATTTCACCAGAAGGACCATTTGTACTAAGAAATTGATACTCGTGGACCAATTATGCAAGTTTTGAAAGTTGTGGGTCAAAATTGTTAGTGCCACAATACCCACGAGACCAAAAGTGTAAAATCTCAAACTTGATACTACAATCACGTAGTAGAAAAAAATTAAAGGGTAACTCCAATCGAGTCGGTTGAGCAACCTTAGCTAAATTGGTCAAACAATTGACTTAATAACCACAATGTTAAACTAGTCAACTAGGGTCACACTATAAACTCGGTTGCACACTTTTTTTTTTTATAATTAAAATAGTAAGAAAACTTTTATTTAAAACTATATCTTTTTCTTTTTATCCAAAAATATACCATACTTAAGTGAGCAAATAATCGTTATAATCCCATAATATAATCAACTAACAAAAAAAAGTACTCATCTATAGTCTATAGTATTAATAAAAACAATATCTTCAACTTTAACTTCCCGCTCAAAACACTCCTATACTATTAAGGTTTGCATAACATTGTAAAATATGATAATACAATTCCTATTCGCAGCATAATTGTAAATTAAACTATACTAATACAATTCCTAAACAGTGATATATAAAATCTCTAAAGTTCCAGCACCGCATTCGTACATCTACACATTAGCTATTAATTAAGCAATTATTTGTTGAAATTCAAACAAGGATAGCATCAGAAAACATAATCAATCCAAAACCTATCTTCAATTGCACTATATAATATTTGATGTTATAATTTATAGGGAAAAGGGTCAAATAAGCCCTCCAACTTTACCTAAGGAGTCAATTAGGCCCTTGAACATTTTAAAGTAGCAATTAAACCCATCAACATTGTATTTTGATGCAAAAAAGTCCATAAACCTGTTAATAACCTATGATCACAGGTCACTAGGATTCCAATCAAATTTCCGGCACACTCAAGCAATATTCTGGCACAAAAGTCACCGGTGACCGTCGAACGGTCGCCGGTGACTCACTGGATAAGGCAACCACTGGGTTGCCTTCTCCGGTGAGAGAAGGACCGGAGAAGGCAACCGGTCACTGGGAAGGCGACCAAGTCGCCTTCTCCGGTGAGGAGGCGACCTTCTGTGTTGCCTTCTCACAGTGAGAAGGCGACCATCTATGTCGCCTCATGGTCGCCTTCCAAGTGAGAAGGCAACCGACCATGTCGCCTCATGGTCGCCTCATGGGTTGCCTTCTCCGGTCCTTCTCTCACCGGGTACCAGAGAAGGCAACCCAGTGGTTGCCTTCTCCAGTGAGTCACCGGCGACTGTTCGACGGTCGCCGGTGACTTTTGTGCCGGAATATGTCCTGGTTGTGCCGGAATCCTAACGACCTGTGATCACAGGTCATTAACAGGTTTATGGACTTTTTTTGCATCAAAATATAATGTTGATGGGTTTAATTGTTACTTTAAAATGTTTAGGGGCCTTATTGACTCCTTAGGTAAAGTTGGAGGGCTTATTTGACCATTTTCCCTAATTTATATAATTATATATCAATCCAAATATTCTACATATATTATAACAAATCCGTTTCGTGCATCGCACGGGTGAAAATACTCATTTAAAAAAAAAGTATTCATTTACAAGTTACAATAATTAATTAAGTATAATAGCAAACAATAGGATTAAGTACTCAATTAAAAGCCAAAACTTTGTGGTCTAGTAGCACCCGGTGTCCTTATTTACACTTTTACATGGATGATGTGAGTGGGTTCAAGCCTCAGTGAAGGCAAGTTGACTCTTTGTGTTTCAGTAAGTTGAGAAAGTAGCTAACATAGTTAGTAGTACTTAAAAAAAAAGAGTACTCTATTAAAATGGGACAAAAATACATATAATTAGCCCCATAGGACATTGAGCTAGTAGATGTAAAGCCTTACTTAATACTTGTGTTCAATGATAGGGGAGACTCATATCCTCACTTGAAATAAAAAATAAGTAGCCTTGATTGTTTAATTTTTAAAGTGACTTTATATCATGGGTTGGTCTCTTACGAGTACGGATGACAACATGGTGGGGTGGAGGCGGGGAATAGGGTTCCATTTCAGGTCCACAATATAACTACTATACATATGTTAATTTTTTTTTGTTCAAACATACTTTCTCAACCTATTGGAGCACAAAGAGTCGAGTCAGTATCACCTCCACTACTCATGTCATCTGGGCACAAGCTTAGCATATGTTAATTTAATATTAAATTATTAAATATATATCTATTTTTACTTGATATGTTTTTGTGTTTATCTATTTAAAGCTTATGACATGTAAGATTCAAAGCCCTTTAATGGCTAGGTTAAAAGCTTCAGCCACGGCTCATGCCAATTATAGGCTCAAGCTTAACTTATATAAAACATACTTACATTGATACCATGATTTACATAGTGCTTTGTGAATCATAACAAAAGATACATTTTTAATATACTAAAAGTACATTATTTGTGTACTGAATACTTTATACAAAATAATGTATTTTCCTTGAATACAATGTACATTTTTAAAAAACTAAAATTACATTATTTGTGTACTATATGTACATTATTTGATAGTACAATAATGATTGATTTCCAGCCTTAGTTAGAAGGAAGGGTAAGTGAAAATTTAAATTTCAGCCATGGTTATTTAAATAGCTCAAAAACAGTACTGCATGTCTAAAATGTACTCCTCAACACAATCCATTTATTACTCATCACTGTCATTCCCAAACCTAACTTATCTCCCAGCTGGTTACTAGAAAATTTCCATTCTAAGGCTATGCCTTTACAAGGGAGAACTTTATTGTTATATATTATTAACCTCCTAAACAAGAAGATCTTACTCAACTGAAAACTCAAACAGCATGGTATGCTGATACTTCTCGCCCGGTTGAACTACAATGGATGGGAAATTTGGGGTGTTGATGGCATTTGGGAAACCCTGAGTCTCTAAACAAACACCTGCATGCTTATTGTACACAGCTCCATTTTTACCGACAACTCCGTTCACATAGTTAGCAGTGTAGACCTGCATGCCAGGGGCATTGGTCCACAGGTTAAGAACCCTCGAGCTCTTGGGGTCTTTAATCTTTGCAGCGTGTTTCAAGCCCTCTTTCTCGTCTCCACAGTCGAGCACATAGTTGTGGTCGTATCCTATACCAACCTGCTGGATGTCACGACCAATTGCCTTTTCAGTGGTGAAGTCAAACGGGGTGCCTTTGACGGGCAATATTTCTCCAGTTGGAATGCTGTTTTGATCCAGAGGAGTAACATGGTTTGCCCATAGCTGAGCAGTGTGTCCGAGAATGTCCCCAGAACTGTGGCCGGCAAGGTTCCAGTACGTGTGTTGAGCCAAGCTGACAGGAGTAGGCTTATTCCCGGGAACTGCTACCATGTCGAGCTTCAATGTTGACTTAGAAGTAAGTGTGTACGTTGCAGTAACAGAGAGATCTCCGGGGAAACCTGTGTTCAAGGGAATGAGGAAATCACCAACCGTGAGCATCTAATGTTTCCCATTAAAGATAAATTCACTAGAGTCGAGACAGAGAATAGTGCATACCTTCCTCCCCATCATGGCTCTGATATTTAAAGGTAATCGAGGGGCTTTCGCCCTGCTTCTGTTCAACAACCTCCCATACAACCTTGTCATACCCCTTCTGTCCACCTTCAATAGAATGGCGAAAAGAAAGGGTTCAAGTAAATGAAGGAAAAGAAAGCAATCACAAACTGCATAGTTTTTGAAATAATAAACCGTATCCATTACTCTATATTTTTGCCCCAAAAGGCTGAATCTCCAACCCCAAGAGCGTCCAACGCCCCGGCCCGACAAAGTATTTGAGAGGATGTAACTCATTGTAACTTAGTGGCTCAGTAGACAGAGCCAAATGCTGGTGCGCACAAGGGATCTACCCACTTTGGGCATAATCCCCACACTGCCAAGTTTGAACTAGTTAACTAATCCCATGTGGGCTCCATTACTCCATATTTTGTACCCACAAATACTGATGATGCCATGCCTAGATGATTTGAACGATTGAATTGCGCGCAACTCAGGTAACATATGAGAACAATTGTTCTGAAAACATTTATTTTTGCAAAGTTAACTCCAACATAAGCACCAAAATTTAGATGTCCGTGAATAGAGAAATGATGCACTTCCTGGTTTGACATAAACTGGCATTGTATCCCAGACTTCCAATTTTAAGAACATCATACTATGCAATTTCTTCCTGTGTCTACATTTCCCTCTTAAATTGTTCATTAATTCTCAGCCATGAGAGGGTCCATCATTTGGTGTCAAATACTAGGCTCTCAAAATATTATCACTAGCTTGAATCTTGAACCCCTCCACACAATATTCATTTTCTTAGAATGCCAACCCCTTAAGCATGAAATGCAAATATAAGGATGCAGGATATGAAGTCAGGCTTTTGATTTTTCCCTCATATACTACAGAAATAAAAGATGTCATATTCATGGATCATAGGTGAAACATTTAATGGAAGTAGTTGAGATAGCAAAGAACTACTACCATGTAGACTGTTAGGGGGATTGTTAATTGCAAGTGAATAATCAACTCCATTAAGAGTGAACTTCCCTTCTTTGATCCTATTGGCTACCCGGCCAACAATGCAGCCAAAATAAGGTGCCATTCCTTTCTGAAAATAAACCAAATCAAAGACCAGATTAATCTCATCACCAATCACCAAATCAAAACCTATTCTCTCATGAAAGCACAGATCGATCAATAAGAATTAAGAAACCATAAAATCATGAAAAAGAAGCCAATCTTGAAACGCCACTAACCAGATAGGGTTCAAGTGTATCAAATCCAAGAACCACGTCATCCAATTTCCCTTCACAATCCAGTCCAACAAGAAATCAAATAAAGATTAGATTTTTGGAAATAAATAACTAAAAAGACAATTGAAAAGAAAAACAAATGATATAGAAATACCAACCATCTTTATCTGGTACAGACAAGGAGAGAATAGTGCACCCAAAATTGGAGACTTTGATTTGCGTGGTGCCATTGTTGAGTTCAAAGATCTTTGGCTCCGTCATTTTTAATTCCTGAAATGTTGACGACGAAGATAGATATTTTCTCTGCTGAGGAAAACGAGCGAGCAGTATGAGAGTCAAAACTAAAACTGAAACTGAAGCAGAGAGATGGAGAAAGGTTATCCGCATTCTGCATTTCTTTCGGACCTACCTGTTACATCTTCATGACTTCATCTTTGCAAATTTTTTTTTTAATAAACTACAAATAAATAATCAAACTATTTGTAAATTTTCAAAATCATCCACGAATCTATGAAATGTTCGAGGGCCTATTTGACCCTTTTCCCTTAGTTTTTTAGCTAATTATGTGTTTGAAATCTGAAAAATGATTTTTGGTGTTTAGGTGTGCTTGAAAAATTAAGTCAACCGAAATCATTTTTCGTTGATTTAGAAAAATAAGGTTATTTTAGCGAAAAATGACTTCCGTTAAAATTTGACGAAAGTCGTTTCTAGACCGCTAAGTGTTTTTTAATAAATAATATTATTTTTCATATTATTATAAATATTTTTATATTTTAAATATTTCTAGACCACAAAGCTACAAACCACGCCAAACATCAGAACCACAGTGCACTTGCCTCTCACACCCCTCTCACACCCCAAACCCTTATCACCGCTGCCTAACACTAGTGTTTTCCTATTTTCTTGTTGCGTGCAGACAAACTGGTTCCTCTTGAATCATTCCTCTTCTGCCGCGGCATATTCCAGGTCCACATTTATTCACATTGAACAAGGGCTTACTCAACTCTCATACCCTGGCACTGCTCCAAATATGACACTAACCCCATATTAAATTAACTTAAAACAAGATAAATCAAACACAAGCCCTCAAGACTTATTGACATGATAAACCAATAATTCAAAACAAAAACTTACTACCTAATTATTCCCCTTATCAACTTTATCAGCTTCATACTCCAACACAAACCGATTCATCCTCAATGCCTGCAACTCCGCCTCCAGGGCAACACTGTCGAAGTTTGATCCAACCCAAGCCGTCGCACATTGTCCATCATCAATCCCATCATCATCAACTGCTAGCCACCACCAATTTCACACCGCTGGCCACAACTCAGCTCGCCGAAGGTGAAATAGAGAGATGAAGTTTCAAAAAGCTGATGAAAACGCTCACCAGTGACACCACGAGGAAATGGGCTCAGCAGGATGATTCGGAGAAGATGATTTTCTGCCAGAAAGGTCATCAGAAAAAGCCTCATGCGCCTCCACGCACCGGGGCTCCGGTCAGCGGCGACTCTGTTGGCTGCTCCGCTTCCTCCGGCGGCGTCGCCTCCTTGCGCAGATCAATGCCCACTGGGCTTTGATACCATGTTAAACAATGAACTAGAAAACTCAACTAATATTTTGTATATATTCTCTGTGATATTCTATATCATATGTACAGGAAGAGTAGAACTATTTATACAAGACAAGAACTAATCCTAGCCACTAACACCCTATTTCTCTAACAATTTTACTTGGCCTTGACTTGTTAACCGAAAGAGGTGGTTCTACCACTTCTTGTTACAATGGTATTGACATGCTCTCTCGGATTCTCGGGGCAATCGAGTAGTGTGGTCATATGTGTGCATCGGATTGAGTATGTTATTTCTAACTTTTATTTCGAATATTCAAAATTTGAGTGCTATTTTTCGAGTTTTAATTTAGACAATAAGAATACTATCCATGGACAACAAATAATAATATCAAGTGCTTGACTTCTAGAACTATAATAGAACAAGTTTGAATAGTTTGTAGTCAAGTTTGAAACGAGTTTAGGTAGTAGTGAAATCTCCGTATCCAATTGTATGGATGTCTATGTATATACTAGATTTTGTGATGACTTTGAGTACTATATTGGGTATTGTTAATCGGGTTTGGAATGGGTGACAAAGTATACTATAAACCATAGACAAATATTCATTTTTAGTATACTAAATATTCATTTTTAAAAAATATTCATTTTAAAAATGAACATTCAGTATACTAAAATTAAACTTTCAGTATATTAAAAATAAACCTCATGTTAATGGTTTATCTCGTAAGATAGACCATGGTCCATAGTATATGAATAGTATAGTCATTTTCGAATGATTGAGAACTGGTACATGTAATATTCATTCATATGCAAGAAATTGTAAATATAATCAGATTCGCTCGCATTTGAAAATGACTAAACAAACAAGTATAAATATGTTGTAATCCCTAATAACGTGGGTAGAGTAAAAAATAAAAGATAATATTATATGTAGTCATAGTAGTAGATACGTAGATAGTATGAATAATGGTGGTGATGGAAAAACAATAAAAAAAATGTGTTTGGTTATAGGGTAGGTAGGTGGTGGTAAAAGTATATAAATAGGTAGTTGGGTAGATGATAATAGTTAATAGGTAAATGAAGTAAAAGTTTGTATGTACAATAATAGCAATTATAGGTAAAGTGATGTGTGTTTTTGTATTTGGGAAAAGAAATTTAGAACAAGAAAAAATTGTTTTCCAAATCCTTTGAATTGAAAAAAAAAAATAATAATAACAACAATAATAATAATATAATAATAATAGTAATAATAATAATAATAATAATAATAATAATAATAATACTCCGTAATTATTATTATTATTATTATTATTATTATTATTATTATTATTATTATTATTATTATTATAGATGAAAAAAATGAAAAACAGTGCTAAAAATCATTTTCCAGAAAAAAGGAAATTTTTTCCATAAACTAAAAGCACCTTCCATATATGATGTTGTCAATTCTTTTATTTTATTTGATCAAGTACAGACATGAATAGCAGGCAGAAACACAATTGGCTGAAGAAGATCATATGATCCTGAGAACAAAGAATGAAAATTTAAAGTCCAACAATGAATCATGAACTAAACACGAAACACCAGAGCTCCCAGTAGCCAGGTTGAATTCAGCATCCTATTATTCAAAGAATTATTGATATTATTAACCAGTGTTTTAGTTTGAGGAGAGATCAAGCACGGGGCGCATTCACTGTCAGCTTCACTGTGCATTGATGTACAATGGAGTGTCTAGTGTGCTTTTCCCGATGAGCCAAACAGACGCATTTTCTCTGCAACCACGGCCTTCATGGCTTCCTTCGCAGAGTTCATCACGTGAATGAGGTCCTTCTTGGGGCTACACAGCGTTTCCATGTAAGCCTTCCGCACCTCAGTATTCACGTTGAACTTTCTCACGCCGAGCTTTATGCATTCCTGGGAGTAGCAGTGGAACAAACCAAGTTCAGACCATTTTTAACAACATGGCTCTGGTTTGAATTATTTAGTAGCATTTGAAATTCGAGGTGTCTTGGAATGAATGTCTAGTCGAGGTGAAATTTAAGGGTTTGTTATGTATACCTCGATGATTTCCTTTGACAATCCAGACGCTCCATGGAGAACCAGGTGAACTCCTTTCTTTGAACACAAATCGTAGAGATCCTGGACAGACAATACAGAGGGGCAAGGGGCAAGGATCAGCATTCGGGGGCATGTCATTTTACTCTTGCTATGCGTTTATTATCTCTTCCTTTTTGCTTCTCGAGGATCAACTCAACCCATTCATTGTTCAGTAATCTTTTAAAGCAAAAATATCTTCTTCTTTTTTTGGAAAATTGAACTTACCAGGATCAAAGTTTAAGTCAAACTCAAGTAAACTAACACAAAAAACAGTAATGGACACTTACAATGGGGTGGAGGAGGTAATTTTTACTCCCTTCCCATAATGGCTGTCTTATTTTCCTGTTTAGTCCATCCCAAAATAATGCATACTTTTGGTTCCTGGGTGGTAGATTGTGGACAAGGTCACAGGTTCGAGCCCTAACAGTCGCAGTGTGGGAGTTCCATCACTCTGTGGTGGGTCTTTGTGGGCACTAGGCACTGGACCTCCCACCTAATGGGCCGCTGAATCACCATGATTTACCCATCCACAATCCTGTCGGGTCAGGGTGTGGGGCCCTCGGGGGAGGGATTTCCTCTTTTGTGGACAACTTTAATGTTTCTAACTTACACTTTTTGTGAGTTTTGTCTTTTGTCATTTTAGATTACCCTTTTTAACTTTTCACTTGGTGGGTCCCATTTGATTGTACTCCTAATGCAACCTTTATGGGTAAACTTGGAAAAAAATTTTAAAATCTCAATTGTTTCCTTGATGACCATGCCAAACACAACTAATGCAGCCTTTATGGGATTTGAGATATAAAGGAGGAAAAGAAAAGACGAGAAGTGCGATTGACCTTAAGCAAATCGAGTCTGAGATTTGGCCCGCTTGGAGGGTATTTCCCATGGACATTTCCAATGCACACTGCCAACGCATCTATGCCCGTGGCCTCAATGAAGTCATTAGCCTGAAAATCAGATGCAGAAGGATGATATTAGCAATGGAAGCAACGACCTGAGCACTGAATTTATTCCATAAACTACGATTACTAAAAGAGCACCTGATTGACATCGGTCAGCTTAGCTTCGTAATCTTCCACAGTCAAGTCATCTTCTGTACCCGACAATCTTCCCAACTCAGCTTCGACCAATAAGTTTTTCGAGTGTGCCAACGCAGAGATGTACTTTGTGTAAGAAGTGTTCTCTTCAAATGGCAGGTGTGAACCATCAACCATGACTGAATCAAATCCCTGCAAAATAAAAGCCAATTAATTACACCCACACCCACACTTATCGAGCTAGAGCTCAAGAGAAGACTTGGACCAAAGAAACAAACCACGAGAAACTTACCATCTCAATAGCTTCCAACAACTCTTGCTTCGAACTTCCATGGTCAAAGTGAACCGTAATAGGAACCTGTCAATAACGCTTGTGAATTATACTTGCAAGAAGCTGGGTGACAAAGAACTGTGGCTATGGCCTACGTGGATATGCAAGAATATGATAGTTTAAAATTCAAACGCGCATTAAATCCCTTAAAAAACCCGTTAGAAGTACTTTACACCCTTAGCAGACAGGAAAGATATACTAAGCATGCGACATTTTAGTTTCTTAGAATATAAACAAATCAGATTCTTTTCGGCTTGCTTCCAGGGATATAAAGCTTTCCCTTGGGTTCCACAGAACCTTAACTTAATCCATCTTAAGAATGAACAAACCTTTTTGGCAGCGTTCTTAATTCGATACATATCTGATACGCAGCCAGTACCAACACATAAACACATAACTTAATCATATACATAATTTTGAACTCGGGTTTTATATTGAACTTTCTTCAACCAGCTGGAAAATGCCACTTACGGTAGCATGTTCTGCAGCCGCTACACAGCATGCAACGAGCGGAATTCCTCCTTCCTTGAAGGCACTCGGGTGGATCTAGAAAAGAAATATAAGAGTTAAAAAAGGAATATCATCCAAAAGGTGCAAAGCTTCAACGTATTAAATATAAGGATGAACAGTAATGTAGGTGGCTTCTAATGTCATCTAGGAAAACCAGAAGATATATGTTGCAGCTATAGAGGATTAAACGTGGTTGAAACCTGGCCATTTTCTGCATTGCAATATGGATATGAACAAAGAATTTGCGTATGTAGAAAGAAGAGAGCATGCATTTCATAAATTTGGATTAGGTTTAGAATTTAAGCCAAAACTGAAAGAATTAATTTTGCATCTTTTTGTGAATATAAACATAAAACTTTCATCTTTAGTGTTGCTTTACGTTTAAGCATCTTTTAGTATGTCACTACAAATCGAAAACATTATAGAAAGGACTTGGTTGAATTGCTTTACGTTTAAGCATCTTTTAGTATGTCACTACAAATCACAAACATTATAGAGAGGCCTTGGTAGAATTGAAATTTTGAAATTTATGGTCAGAATGTGAGCATTTAAACCTGTAAAATAGCGGGACTCTTTTCATCCTCTGCTGCAGCAACAACTGCTTCAACTCCTTCCATGTT
>CM008336.1:20180677-20190745 GCA_002525835.2 Ipomoea batatas | reverse complement strand
AAACCAACTCAAATTCGCCTCAGTACAAATTTTAGAACTCATATATGAACCATCACCCACTATCACTTAGTGGAAAAAGGGGGGAAAAGGAGAAAAATGTTCAAATTAAATACTGAACTACACGTGAAAGTACAATTGGACTATTCAACTAAAAAAAGTGCAATTAGGCACTGAACTGTTCAAAATTATGCAATTTGACCAAATTGACATATTCTTTTGATTATCACTAGCGTGACTGTCATTATATTAAAAATTATTTTTAAACTTTACTTAATAATTTTAAATTAAAAAATACACACCATCCTCGTCTTCATCTCCGGGCATAGAGTGTTTCTTAATAAAAGGTTATAAAAATTGTAGAATAATTTTTTTTTTAAATGTAAAAGTGAATAAAAGGTTTTAAGTGTTTGTTATAAAAGGTTACAATTTGTAATTCTAGGTTAGTTGTTTAAAATCTATTAAAAAAATTATTTTAAAAGCTTTTAAAAAACTATAAAAGTCATGAATGAATACACTTAATTTTGTCAATTACAAATATTATAAGTTACGACAAATAAGTTACGGTATTGCTCACTATTTAACTATATGCAAATTATGTTATGATGTATGTGCCCATAAAAAAAGGTATTTACTCTTAAGATAAATTGTTCGTATGAACGAATAATTGCTTTTGATAAATTTTGTTTTATTTTCACTTTAAAAGGACTAATTATTACAGTAAAATTTAATAAATTATTCACTTTTAAACTAGCTTGGTTGACGTGAGTGGCCGTACACTTTCGTCCCTTAAAAAAGGTTGGGAGTTCGAACCCCCTCTCGGGCTCTCATATGGAAAAATCAATCTGGTCAGCACTTTACTACTTAATTGGCCAGTCTGGTGCGAACGAAGATTAGTCTGAGTATGACGAAATAAATTTACATTTACTATCTAATGATGTGTGTGTTGTAGCCATTTAAGTTTAAAAATTACACTCCATTTAGACAACTATATACCCCTTTATCAAGTAAATTTTAAAATTCTTGAAAATGAAGCTTTTATCTTAAAGTTCTAAAATTTTAAACATATTCATTTTCTTGATGAAACTTAAGAGTTAAAAGATTATGACTATTTTCAGTATTTTGTCAATGGTGAAACCTTCAAAGTTGATGTATGAACCATTAGTTTTACTTTAACAACTAAATTTAGGCACAATACTTAATACTGAAAGTTTCACTCAACTACTCAAGTGTGTTGATTGAAGTTTTAATGAAATCAAAGAAGAAATTAGTAATGGAGAAAATATATTAGGAAATAGCATAATAATATACTTTTGAAATAAGGTCCAAATTGGGCGCTGAACAAAACGTGAAAGTACAATTTGGCCATTGAACGAGAAAAAAAAAAGTGCAATTAAGCCACTCAACACTCCAAATGTATACAGTTTCATATAATACCAGGTTAACACTCCATCTAGGTTGCATGTTGACATGAAAAAATGACTTTGACATTTTTTTTTTTTTAAATTTCCTTTTCATCTTTTTTTTTTTCTGAAAATCCTTTTATTGCATAAAATTCGCAAGAGTACGCACTTGGTCTTTTCCTTTCTTTCTTTACTCTCTCTTCACTCTTTCTTCTACCATGTACTAGGCAAATTAGGCAAACTAAGCTTCAATCATTCTTTAAAAAAAAAACATTAAAAAATTAAAAAAATAAAAAAAACTTCAATCAAAAATCCCCAAATCAACTGTGAAATTCTCAAATCACGCCTGAAATCCCTATTTGGTTTGTTGTTTCTTAGGGGTTTCATCAGATTGAAGTTTATCGGTTCGTAGCTTTATCAATTTGCAGTTTCAATTTCTTATATCCCGTTTGATTCGCTGAAAAATAATTGGAGGGTGTACATGTTCAAACAAAAGAACTAGGTACTGCAGCAGATTTTTTTGCAAATTATAATGATAGGGTGTGCGCTGTGTAGAGAGGTTTTAGCACCAAAGTAGTGTTTGGTCTACCGTTTGCTTATTTAGCTCCAAAGTAGTGCACTACGAAGAGAATCCTGTTTCATTCTATTTATTAACATCTTAATTATATATATATATATATTGCAGCAGATTTTATGCTAGAAAAAGATTTTCAAAAATAAAAAGAAGAAATGAAAAGGAAAATTAAAAGAAATGTCAAATTATCGTCCACGTCAACATGCAACCTGCTAGATGGGGTGTTAACATGCTATCTGGTGAAATTGCATACATTTGGAGTGTTGAGTGGCCTAATTATACTTTTTTTTTTTCGTTCAGTGGTCAAATTGCACTTTCATGTTTCGTTCAATGACCAATTTGGACCTTATTCCTATACTTTTTAACTCTCAAATTTTATAAAAATGTGACAAAAATTTAAATAGATGACTAAATTTGAAATTAGCATGAAACTGAAATCTGATTAAATTATTAATTGAGAATTAAATACCTTCATTATAGGCAAACTATGCTATGGACGGGTCTATGTTTACAAATTTAGAATTCTATGTTCACAAATTTAAAACTCTATGTTCACAATTTTAGAATTCAATATCCACAATTTTAGATCTCAATATACAAAATTACATTACTCAACATTCACAATTTTGTTCTATAGATTCAAAATTGTATTTTACTATTGAACATAGTTATGAAATTTTCTTCACCAAAAAAAAAAATAGTTATGAAATTGGGAACATAAAGTTATAAAATTGTAGACAAAGTTATGAAATTGTTAACATGAAATTATGAAATTGTGAACATGAAGTTATGAAATTATAAACATAGAGTTATGAAGTTGTGAACATGGAAAGGTTGACCTTCGGTCCATGGCATAAGAACTTATGAAAATAAATATGATACCATTTGATGATAAAGTACTTGACAGAATTAAATAAGAAATTAGTATATACAATATAAATTTACAAGAAACTGGAAACAAGCTAAAATGGGCCTGATTGATGGGCTTTCAGAGCCAACCAGACCAGATTGTTTCAATGAGGTTGAGATTATTAGTGTAGTTGGCCCAACTCCTCAAGTAAGCTGTACGGAGGCAAATTATTGTGTGGACCATGGTCCACATAGCTGTGTGGACCATGAATATAAGGTACATTATTTTTATACTGTTGGTACATTATTTTTGTACTGAAGGTACATTTTTTTATGGTGCTATAAAATAATGTACTTTCAGTACAAAAATAATGTACCCTAAAATAATGTACTTTTAGTACAAAAATAATGTACCTTCAGTATAAAAATAATGTACCTTATATTCATGATCCACACAGCTGTGTGGACCATGGTCCATGCAATAATGATTGCTGTATGGAGGGGTTGTTATGCTATGGACCCAGGTCCACCATGCAAGGTGGACCTGGGTCTACATTCACATACACTATACTCTACATTCACATACACTATATTTTACATTCACAATTTGTAAACTCCACATTCACACATTACAGGATTATATGTTTAGTAACTATATTCTACATTCACATACACTATACTCTACATTCACAATTTGTAAACTCCACATTCACACATTCAAAACTCTATATTCACAGGTCCTATACTCCACATTCACAACTTGAGAACTCCACATTCACACATTACAGGGTTACAAGTTGCTAGAACTTCTTAACTCTATTACAGATTCACACATGCATAACTCTACATTCACGATTTCTATACTCCATATTCACAATTTGAAACCTCCACATTCACACATTTATGGGCAACTCTACATTCACACAATCATAAATCTACATTCACGATTTCTATTATCTACATTCACACTTTGAAACCTCTACATTCACGCATTTTTGGACAACTCTATATTCAGCAATATGTTTACTAAAAAAAAAAAACTACGTAGTTTTGGACCCAGGTCCACCTTGCAAGGTGGACTTGGGTCCACAGCATAATTTGCGCTGTATGGAGTGCTATATCTGTCGGGTAAATTATACCATAGATCATAGTTCATCTTACATTATAGATCCTGATCAAAATTGATATTCAAATTATGTATTTGCAGTGAACATATAATGTATTTATAGTTAACAGATTATGCGTATGCAAATAAATTAAGGGCACATAATAGGTTAATTGCAGACACATAATATGTTAACTGCATATACATAATATGTTGTCATATTATGTGCTTGCATTGTAGTTAACGATTATGTGCTTGTAGTTAACATATTATGTGCATTCCATTTATTTACAGACACATAATTTATTAACTAAAAGTACATAATATGTTAATTGTATACACATAATTTTTTTTATCCAGGTTTAAAATGCAAGGTGAACTTTGGTCTATGGTATAACAATTAACATTATGGACCCTGCCAATACAAAAATTATAGTTAATTCCATTTTTAGTCCTAGATTTATAGGTGTTAGTCCTTTTTTTTTTTTTTTCAAAACATCTTGTTTGGTTCTAGTATTATTGTGTCATGACCATTTTTAGTCCTCTGCTAACAAAATTATTTAAATGACGTTAAATATAAGGACATTTTGGTATATTCAATTCTAAGTATTAAGTCAGTTTCCTTTATTTTGGTCCTAAATTTATGTTTCATTCTACTTTTAATCATTTTTTTCAAAACATCACCCTTGGTCCTAGCATTGTTGTGGCATAATCATTTCTTGTCCTCCGTCAACAAGTACGACGTTTAAATGAAATTAAAAATGACGTTATTAACTACTCAAAATTCTCATTTTTTTTCCTTCTTGGTAATAAAATTGTTATCAATACATAAGTCTACTGCAAAATAAAAGAATGCAATTGAAAAACTCACAAGTCTACTTCATGGCAAACTTTAAAGTCTAGTGCATAAGTCTACTTCATAAAAATCCACAATACTTGTGGCTCTATTACCAATGATGATGATGATGATGGCATCCTAATCAGCACAAACTTGTTGTTAACATACTAAAATGCTAATTGCTCTTTTTTTTCCAGGTTCAAGGATGAATTTGGAACTAATTCGAGTTCGGTGACTTAATTGTTATCCCCAAATACTTAAGTGACCTATTTGTACATTTTCCCTATAAAAAAAATAAAACGCTTGTTATATTAGATTGAGTGTAAATCTCATATAATATGATATAATTTTATAAAAGCCTGCCATATCATTCATCTTTTAATGTACTTGTAAATCCAGGTCAAGACAAACCCTAATGGGTACAACACATGTAATGTCAGGTTTTTCTTGTATGGATTCTGCAAATTAAAAACTAACCTCCACAGTGGTCATGAGCAGGGCCGGATTTTAGGGCGTGCAACATGTGCGATCGCACAGGGCCCCAAAATTTTGGGGGCCCCGAGTCCAGCCATGGCCTAGTTAATATATGTATTTGTGATTATATTGGCTCAAAATTAAATTTTTTTGCATTTTTCTCTTTGCAATTTTTCTTCAATTCGTAGTTTATTTATTTATACTTTGGTAGGAGATAGATAGGGGATAGAGCCTCACTTAGTTATTGGCACAGGGCCCCGTAAATCAAAAAACCGGCCCTGGTCATGAGGATTTGGTAGCTAGCTAGCTAGTAAGGACAGAATTAAAGAAAAGCATCCCAAGTTAGAAATAGGGATAAGAAATTAAATAGCCATACACCTTTGTTTGTATTTGGTGACATGCATTTCCATATATCCCAATCTTCTTTGTCACATATTAAATATCCTTGGAAGGTTTTTGGAGCCATAGAAGAAGGTTTAATTTTCATTCAATTTCAATTCATTCTCTCTTGCCTTGCATTGGATGCCAACAAATTTGTGGCATAATTGTAATGGATGGACCACCATATATATAGACTTTATAATATTTGTCTTCTCACTCTCACTAGTGAACCATGTGTGTATCTTGTTTGGTATAATTTCACATGTACCCCTAATGTTTCTCAAGTAATCATTGAATCCTTCCATACTTCAAAAATTACACCCATCCCCTATGTGTCTTGACTATCCCTCAAAAATATGTTGTTCAACTTTTTAACTTAGTAAAATAGTTAATTCTTGAAAATGAAAAGATTGTCGAAAGAACATGATCATAACAGATGAGTTTACTTTTTATGTGGTCAAAATACCACTTCGATATTGGTCAATCCAATAACCAAAAGTGAATGTATCAATAATTAAAAACTAAATAACTAGCTTCGTTGGTGTGAGTGACCGTGTACTCTTGTCTCTCAAAAGAGGTCGGGAGTTCAAATCCCCTATTGTTTACAACAAAAAAAAAAAAAAAATATTAGCCAACACTTTGCCCCTTAATAGGGTCGCACCTATAATTAGGGTCTGCTCAAGACATGCACCTCGTGACTTGACCTAAAAAACTAAATCCACCATGCCCCATAATTGAAGGAGTGTTTTTTTTAATAAAAATTAATTGTTAGGCAATAATCTATTAAAGAATAGGGGTCTAAGCGGAACAGACTTAAACCTTAGGGATCAAGGTGAAACCAACCTTTTTTTTAATATGAAAGTACCCTTTTTGCATAGAGTTTTCATCATAACTTTTGAACAATTGAATTGGCCTTTTAATGCGAGAAAAAATAGTTTGATGTAGCTTTCAAATTATTTCATATTCACATGCTGCTAGCTATTCTTTCAAAAAAAAAAAAAAAAATCTAAGGTGAAATTGGTCCCAATCCTTTAACTTTTAATGATTGTGTTATAATGTTTCAAAGTGAGATTTGGTCTTACCATTTGACATACTTCTACATCCAAAAGCTTGCCAAAATCTCATTCACTTTTAATTTAATGCATAAGCTAGCCCTCAATTCCTTCTTTTGTTTCAAAACAATTTCAAAGACCTACTCACACCCCTAACTACTTGTTTTGATCAAATAACTAAAATAATATTATCATTTAGTACTAAAAAAATATTATCGTTTTGGTAATTAAAATCTTAAAAATAATGTTATTTTTCCTTCTTAATTTTTCATCATAATGTTCAGCAACTAATGTGACAATAAAATTTTTTTTATTCATTAGCTACATGAATTGACCGATCAAATCCAATATTAAAAATGAATTTACTTATTAATCAAATGTAAAATGATCAAATCAAATATTGCCACATAAGGAGCTGAAATTCGGAGGAGAATATAACATTATTTATATCTTTTATTATTGCTCAATTCGCAATTGATATTTTACTATAAGTTGTTCTTGAAATTTGTAGTAAACTCCTTCACTAGGATATCTAATTCCTCATTTTGCTTTTACATATATCAAAAAAGGTTTATTTATTTATTTAGACAGCGTTTGGTAGCAAAGAAACTAAATTTTTCAATTCTTGAAATTTCTTTGATTTTTTTAAAAAAAATGGTGTCAACTAGGATTCAAATTTCATAAAAATGTCTAAAATATATATGCATTTTGAACATTTTTCAGAATTCTATAAGTGAGGATGTTTTAAACATTTGTAACTAAGTTTAATCAAATTAATAGTTAAGGATTAAAATGAAAAAACTAAAAAATGGTACTCCCTTCGTCCCATTTTATGTGATTGGTTCGATTAATGAGGTTTGACTGAATTTATTTTTAATTCAATATTTCATAACATTAAATTTGTTTTTAGTATACAAAATTTATATATTTAGAAACTTCACTAAAAGTACTACTCCGTATTAAACACATAAAAAAATTAAATTTAAAAATAAGTAAAAAATACTAAAGAAGAAAAAGTTTGTTTGATCAATGAATAGTAAGTATGACAAATAAAATAAGATAGAGGAAACATTAACTATGCATATTTTTATAAGTAACGCTACACATATTCTAACTTTTTACTTCATTTTTTACTCCCTACTAATCGATCTGACATACTTTTCTATAAAGATTAGGTCACAATTTATATTTCTTTATAGGAAAGAGGGTCAAATAGCAATCATTATACTATAGACCAGGGTTCACACTGCATTATGGACCCTAATTCATGTGTTTATGTTTTGTGTTATGACTTTTTGTGTTTTGCATTATGAAATTATGTACCTTATAAGTATGAATTTTGTACTTAGAACAAATTAGTAATTGTGTTTTATGTTATGAATTTTTGTATCTTGTGTTGTGAAATCCTGCGCCTATGAACACGAATTATGTACCTAAATCAGATTTGAAAAATAAGTAAATATAGATAACATGTGTATGTGTACTGTGTTATGATTTTTTGTGTCTTGTGTTATTAAATTATGTACCTTACGAGTATGAATTATGTACCCCGCCTTTTTAATCCTGTTGGGTCCCTTAATGCTATGCTATGTGTATTGTGTTGTGTTTTTGTTTTTTTTTGTTTTTTGTTTTTTGTTTTTTGTTTTTTTTTTTGTGTTTTGCGTTATGAAATTATATATCTTATGTGTATGAGTTAATGAGTTATGTACCTCGTTGTTTCAATTAATGGTTGATAAGCTATGTGAACTTTGGTCTATGATATAAATTGCCATCAAATAGACCTTAAAATATATGCAAAACAACACTTAGGTCTCTAAACTTATTTATAAAAATATTTTCTTAAAAAAAAAAAAAACTTTCAATTACAGACCTTAACTAGTTATTTTGATGCATATTGACTCATTAGTTGGTAGCCCAACCTGTTATACTGATTAAATATGATATATAATCCTATTTGGCACTGACAGACAAATTAAAAGATTTTATTTTTTGAATAAAATATTCCATGTGTTTTTTAAAATAAATAACAAAATAAAATATTAAAAAAGAAAACCCGAATCCTTATTTCCCATGCCATTCGATTCTCTAACTTTCCAACAAATTCTCTTCTTTTCCCAATAAATCGTTTTCATTTTTCATCATCTTCGTTCTTCTTTCTCTAATAAAATTAAAATTAAAATCAATACATTTATTGAAAATTTTACTCAAACTCTGCTTTGTCATTTTTCTATTTTTATTCCTAAACCTGCAAGAGAAGTCTTACACAAGTGATGGAGATAAAGTGTGACCCCACTTAGCTAATGCTCTAATTCCAAGCTTATCAGCCTCTTTAACACTTGTTTCACAAACATAGAAAAGAGACAAACAGCCTCTTATTACTTGTTTAGCTTTTCAATGCCCAATTTGTGAATACTAACAAGATGCATAGTTGGACCAAGTAGTAATACTATATTTACTAATGCATTTTCTTTTCTTTTAGTTTTTTTACCCTTTTTTAACTTGTGAAGTTTTACTTGATTAAAATACAACCCACCACTACCAAAGACCTTGACGTCTAGTGGTACTTGGTGTCCTGATTTACATTCCCACATGAATGTGAGAGTGGGTTCGAGCTTGTACCTCAGTATGGATTGGCATAAAATGTACATTGTATTTAGAAAAACTTGAGTACTGAAAATGTACATTCAATACACGAATAATATACTTTTTGTTATGACCCACACAATAATTTGTCCAAGTCGGATTGAAATTGTCATCTCTTAATATTAGAGATCTCAAGATTGAAGTGCAAATCCTATTTTTTTTTAAAAAGTCATAATTTGTTCTTCACTTTTTCTTCTTTTAATCACATAATAAAAATATTACTTTTAAAAGTATACATACCATTTTTCCAGGAGCATATCATATAGCTTATACAGTTGTCCTTATCAAGAAGTCCAAGTGACAAATGAATAGTAAAAATGGGTGCACAAGCCCTAGGCATTTCTTTAGCAACTTCCAAGAGAGATGTACAGATAAGCAACCAAGTTTCAAGAAAGGTGAGTGATTAGTTTAATTGAAGCATGCATGGATAAAGTAAAAATGGTGGAGAACACTACAAAAAGCTTTTCAATGGATTCCTTCCATTCATGATTCACCTCAACCTCAACCAACATTACTTACCAAACTACCCACCTTTAAAAGAAAGTGAAAACATGAAGATAATCAAGTCCTCAACAGCATACAAAGTAGGTTCAAAAGGCCTAAAAAAGCAAAAAAGTAAAAAGCTGGAGTAATAATTACAGCACCTGTTATCCACCTAACAAGAACAAATCTGGGCTCCCTCAAAATGAAAAAATCAAAATGCTACTCTGCTACAATTGAGAATCACAAAAAAAAAAAAAAAAAAAAGGGAA
>CM008336.1:20169301-20180667 GCA_002525835.2 Ipomoea batatas | reverse complement strand
TGATGGACCACATTAACCAACCAACCAACCAACAAATAGTCAATTGTTGTTGATGTTCTTACTAGGTTGCAGTGACAAGTTCAGAGGGTTCCTGATGATGTCCCAAGTGTGAATCGTGTAGTTCTTCGATCCTTCTAGTGACCTCGGACATCGAGGGTCGGTTATCAGGGTACTGAGCCACGCAATCAATGGCGAGCTGCAGGAGCTGCACCATTTCTTCCTCGACGCTCTGGTACCTAAGGAGCTCAAGGTCGAACACTTCCGAAGTCCACTCCTCCCGGACCACAGACTGAACCCATCGTGGCAGGTCAACGCCATCCTCGTTCAAGATCGCGTGGGTGGGAGCCTTCCCGGTTAGAAGCTCCAAGAGCAGCACCCCGAAACTATAGACATCCGCCTTCTGGGAGACCCTGCGTGGCTCAGTTACCTCCGGTGCTCGATAGCCAATAACTCGGGTGGGAGACGACGATGGTCCAACAATAGTGGCTAGGCCAAAATCAGAGACTTGGGATTCGTACGATTTAGTTAGGAGAATGTTGGACGATTTGATGTTCCCGTGAGAGACATTGGGGCCCCGAGAATGCAAGTATTCAATCCCCCGGGCAGCTCCTAGGGCAATGCCAGACCTCCGTTCCCAATTCAACGGTGTCCTGCTTGCGCCCTTGTTACCTGAGCAAAAAAAGACATTGGCAACCAATAAAAACACCAATATGTTACAAGGAATAGCCCATTTTCTTTAATTCTAGTTTATCAAGGTTAGCAATCACTAGACATGAATTAGTAAGTAAACAATTATGTCAGAGGTGGATACTACATTTGTCATAGCAAATGAAACATTTTCTTCCATAAATAGAACTCCAAAACTATCAAATCATCAAAACACAGACAACAAAGAGATTAAGGATGAGACAAAATGAGGTAAAAAACCATGGTGACAATCCTATCACCTGTTATTGAGCATAGTGTAACAATAGGCTAAACATAACATAGGATCATTAGAAGCAAATTTATGGGACAAACCAAAATTTTCATTTTTTGTCCTTCATTTATACCCACAGTGCAAACCTAGTCCTTGAGTTATATATATGATCATCTTTAGTCCCTCCTAAGTTATGCGTGAAGTGGTAATTTTAGCCCCTTGGAGACTATCTCTGCCACCAATATGTCATTTAATAAAGTGATGAATTTGGTCCTTCAAAGACTAAACCCACCACTTTGTGCATAACTTACGGGTTAAAGATGAACCAGCATATAACTCAAGAACTAAGTTTGTACAATAGGTATAACTAGAGGACCAAAAATGCAATTTTTTCCAAAAAAAAAAAAGTACATATAAGACTATGTTCATAGAAGTTTGCTCCTACAAAAATGATAAGCATTGCAACATCACAAGCCTTCACATCTAAGTTCCAAATCAGTTTCAAAAGCAAAGCACATAGAGCAAGAATTGAACTTTCTTATCTACAAAAGTACTAAAATTTCCAAATAAAAAGCTCAAATTAAACAAGTAAATCAATGATATTAAGAGAAGGAAAAAGTTGCAGTTACCATGAAGCAAAGCAGACAAGCTGCCCATAGGCAAATAGTCATGGACAAGAAGCCTTTCCTCTTTGCTATAGTAATAAGCTCTGAGAGGCACCAAATTCCCATGGCTCATAGCACCAATACTCTCCATTTTCTCTCTAAATTCCTTCTCAGAAGTGGTGACATCTTTCAATCTCTTCACAGCCACCGCAGTGCCCATCTCCAGAACAGCCTTATAAGTCGTCCCAAACGTCCCCTTCCCAAGAACTTCTGCAGAAGCTCTCAACAGATCTTCCAAATCAAAAGCTTTCATATTGTTCCCAAAGAACAGAAGCTTCTTATCCACATTCCCACCTTCTCTAGCCTCTATTTCCTTCACTGTTTCCCCCGCCGCCGCCGCCGCAGAATAGCCGTTACCGGAGTCGCCGTTTTCGCTCTGAATCATTGGCTTCTCGCCGGAGATATCTGTGTCCGGTTGCGGGAGTTTATACGTCGGGATATCGATAGCCCGAGCTTTGTTTCCACTTCTCTTTCTACATAGCACGAAAACGGCTAGCAATAGCAGGAGAAATCCTAAGATAGATCCTATGATAATTCCGGCAATGGCTCCGCCAGAAAGTCTCCTTTTTTTGTTGGATTTTCCGATTTCTATCCCGCCGGTAGCTATAGCAGCCGGAACTTTGCGTCCGGGGCATAAATGTAGAGGCCTCCCACAGAGTGAATTTCCAGAAAAGGCCTCCGCCGGCATTGTTTCGAGGGTTTTTGGTACCGTCCCATTTAAGCTATTGAAGGAGACGTTAAACTGGTCGAGGTTTGGGAGGTGTAGCTCCGGAATGGAGCCGGAGAGGCGGTTGTTTTCGAGATAGAGCGTGCGCAAACGGGTCAAGTTGTTGAACCCGGGCGGGATTTCGCCGGAGAAGTTATTGCTCGCGAGATTCACGCGGACCAGAGAGTGAAGGCCGGAGAGGAAAGCGGGCACGGGCCCCGAGAAGTGGTTCCCCTGGAGGTAGAGATTCCGAAGCTCCGTACATTTGGAGAAATCCGACGGGAGAGACCCGGAGAGGCTGTTGAGGCGAAGGCTGAGCGTACGGAGGCGCGTTAAGTTGGCGAGCGTGTTCGCCGGAATTTCCCCAGAAAGAGAAGAGCCCGGTAACCGGAGAACGGCGACCCTTTGGTTCTCACATTTCACTCCGGCCCAGTTGCAGGGGGTAGAGTCGGTGGTGTTCCAGAGAAACGCGCGGCCGCCCACGGCGGAACGGAAGGCCAAGAGCGCAGCAAGGTCAGTGCTCAGATCTGAAGAAGCAGCGAGAGAGACGAATGAGTGGAGTAGCAGTAGCAGCAGCATTGTTAGCTTCTTGGTTCAAAATTTGTTTTTTTTTTTTTGTTTTTCTGAGAAAGAGAAATCTTAGGGGTTCATATCAACTTTCTGAGAGCTGGGGAAGAGGTTGAGAGGTCTGAAAAGGTTTTTTTGTGGGTGAGATAGAAAGAGAGAGAGAGAGAGAGAGGTAATAGGTGAGTGACAGTCTTGCAGTGTGTTGTGTTTTTGCTGGAGAGTGAGTGGCAGTTGGGCAGATGTAACGCAGTACGAGATGATGAACGAATAGTAATGTTTTAAACAGTAATATTTTAGGTGGGTTCGTTTGATTCGAATGTGTATGAAAACAAATTTTGGGCAAATTATGCCATATGTCACCTTTTACTGTCTAATCTGCTTCAAAATTAATATTTAAGTTATGTAGTTCTAGTTAATATATTATCTACATTCTATTAACAAATTATGTAACCAAGGGCCTTGTGGTCCAGTGATATCAAACCCTTCCCTGTATATGGGAGGTGGTGGGTTCGAGCCTCAGTGGAGGCGTTGCTGTCTCTTTGTTCTTCAGTAGGTTGATAAAGTAGTTTATGAACAGATACTACACTGTAATAGAGTCAGTAGCATTCAAAAAAAAAAACAAAAACAAATTATGTATCGTCAAGGGCCTTGTGGTCCAGTGGCATCAAAGTCTTCCCTTTATACGGGAGGTGGAAGACTTTTAAAGTCTTTGGGGGTATGAGTTTTTCAACTAATTGTGTATTCCAAACCCATAGTGGTATTCTAAAAACCTGTCAACCAAATAATAACAATCACTTTAATACCCATACCTTATACCAAAATCAGTCAACCAAGCACACCTTAAATGTTTTTAAAAGTCTTAATTGAATAGAAGGAGGGGTTTTCCAACGATAGGGTATTTAGCTTATTCGAGGAAAAGAAGGAGTTTAGATTCCAAAAGGGATTAAGAATAAGGTTTCGAAAGACAGAAACGGTTTGTCAATGATAAGGTATTCAACTCTTCAAGGTAAGAAAGAAAATTCAATTTGAAAGAAGATAAGGATGAGATTGAAAACGCAGAACGAGTTTCTCAACGGTGGAATATTCAACTTACTCAAGGAGAGGGAGGAATCCGGTTCCTAGAGAGGTTAAGAGCGAGGTCTTAGTACGACAGAAACTCTTTCCCCTTATGATAGGGTATTCAATTTCCCAACGAAGAGAGAGGAGTTCATTTCCCAACGAAGGTGAGAAGGAGATTTAGAATGGATAGAAAGGGATGCCTTACTAAAAGAGAGTGTGCAATCCCCAAGGGAATGAGAGAGATTCGGTTCCAAGAATATTTCCAAGGGAGTGAGAGTAATTTGAATGTAAGGGATGATAGACCCCCTTAGTCTTCTTCTCCAACCAGCCGGGGGCGAAGGTTTCTTTTTCTTTTTTTTTGAATTATGTTTAAAATTTAAAAAATAATTTTTTTTATAAATTAACTGCAATGTCAACAATGACCGGTCAAACAGGACAATTTTGACTTAATTGCATAATTTTAGGTGGTTCAAGGACCAATTACAATTTTTTGAGTTTAATGACCAAATTGTATATTTGTATAGTTCAGTGACATATTTGAACTTTTTTTTTGAGTACTACTGACTCTGTTACAATGTAGTATCTGTTCATAGCTAACATGTTTGAACATTATTTATATATTAAATGAGTCTAAAGCATATATTAAAGTTCAAATCCCAAATAAATTAAATAATCAAATTCACCATTTTTATTGACTTATTTCTTTTGTCAAAATTTCAATAATTGAAGGTAACTCGTAAGTCATTTTTCGGAATCGTCAAAATTACCGTTTCGCATGTTCTCGGCCAAAACCAAGACATATCACCCATGACCGTGGACCAAGGAAGTGGAAAACCGTCGGATGACGGAAACCTGTATTGGTGGTACGTTTTTTTAATTATATTTTTAAATAAATAACATTATTTTAATATTATTATAATTTTTTATATTTTAAATAAAATAATTACAATGTTTAATTATACAATTCTACCAATTTTTCAGAAAATGAACCAAGCACACAAAGCCAATTTTCCATAATACATCCAAACACTGGAAATGAAATTATTTTTCCGAAAAATGACTCATTTTTCAAAAAACATTTTCCAAAAGTCATTTTCCAGCTTTCCAAATTGACCCTAAGTATTCAATTTAACCTATAAATTTTCAAATGTGAAATATATATTTTAGTTTTATTAGTTGGTTAATTAATTAATTTATAATTTATTGAGTGTTTTTATTATTTAGAAAAAACAATTTCAACAATGTCATAATTTAGTATCCCAAAACATGGAGTGAAAACAACGTTTCTTATACGATTGCATCAACTATAACTACAATATTTTTCAAATATTTCTATCAAATTATTTTTTGTTCCGATCCATAACTATTAACGTTAGGCACTTAGGGATAGGCACACATACACCTTTGCATTATGTTTATTTATATACTACAAATATTGATTTTAATCATTTTGGTAATCTTGAAAGTAACAATTTGATGATTTTGGATCAAAACTATGTGATTTACACTACTTGTAAAGTTGGTCTAATCTTTTGAGGGTTTGTGTGTGAAAGAGTGAATAGAGTGGTATCAACAATGATTAAAGCAATTAGAATATTCTCTCATTATAATCGTAAAATTTTTAATTCCGATTGAATTTAATATGAATTGTACGAGTGGAGAAATTTAGCAATTACAATTTTACTGACATCGATCATTCTAACTAATCCAACCTCACTACTCTCCCGAAAGAAACCCAAGTCAACAAACTTATTTTTGGATTTTTTTAAAGCTTAATCATTAATTATATTTATTTTTCAAAGTAAAATTGTTGGCGGCTAATTAATTTTTCCCGAACAATTTTACTTTTAATCATGAACTATTGTAGTCTTGTTACATTTAGTCCTAGCTACTCTTTTAATTTTATCTCATTACACCATTGTCTTTCAAAATTTTGTCATTCTACATCTAATAAATATGACTAACATGTAATTTTATTATTTCAACCTTCTTGTCTCAATAGGTAATTTTTCTCGCTCTCTCATATTTTTTTAATTGAATGATTGAATTATGTGTTAGTGCTATTTATTAAATAGTAGAATTATATAATTGAAATGTAAATGGATGATTAATTGTGACAAAAAAAAAAAATTAAAGTCAATGGTATAATTAAGCAATAGTTAAAACTAATGGCATGTTTGTTAATCTATTAAGTCAGGAATGAAATAACATTCTTTGAAATATACATATTCCATTATTTGGTTTAGTCATTTTGTCATGGGAATTTCTAGAAATGAGCTATTACCTTTGTAAAGGGAATAATCATTCCTAGAGGGGTTTTGGTATTAGCTATTCCCATGCTCTTGGGAATAACTTTTATGTTACAAATATCAAAAATACCATTTACACATTATTTAGTATTTACATTTAATAAATATAATGTATTATATAAATGTATATATTTAATTAATTATAATTTTTTCTATCAATAATATATATTTAAATAAATTATACACACACACACATACATAAATAATAATAATATAATGATAATAATAATAAGGCTATAATGTATTAAGGATAAGGATATATATAACCTGGTTATTTGTGCCCAAAGGTGCTTAGCCTTTAAAAGTCCAAAACTACCCAATATTGAATTAATTCATTAATCAGTTATTAATGTATTAATCAATATTGAATTAATTCATTAATCAGTTATTAATGTATTAATTCAATATCTATAACTGTTTATCGATTTCTTTTAAAGTTCTCAGCATTACCATGAACCATTAAGGTGTGACTTTCTAGCTAGGTTCATAGTCAAACTAGCAACGAGTAATATTTAATAACTCATTATTAAAATAACTCGTAAGTCATGAGTGACACCTAATAGTATGTCATGACTACCTAGTTGACGATGAAATATATTTATATACTAGTTTTTCACGCGCATTGCGCGAATGAGATAATGCCCAATATTTATTTTTAAATAAGTATTTTAAAGTATATAAATGGAAGATTATATAGGAGATGCTCATGCATATGTAATTTAATGTTGGATTTATTTATTTAAATCGGTAATTCAAAGTGTATGAATGCAAGATAATGTATGAGATATTGATTATAATTGTCACTAAAATAAATATTTGCAACTTTGTAAAAACGCTAATCTAAATACATAGTCTAAAAATGATAGTATAAATAAATACTACTACCTCCGTCACAAAATGGATGTCTGATTCGTTTAACGATGCTTGACTGAAGTAATTTTTAATCCAATTTTTCATATTATTAAGTTTAGCATTAATATATAAAATTTATATATTTAGAAACTACATTACAAGTACTATTAAACACAAAAAATTAAATTTAAAAATAATAAAAAAATTACTAAAGAAAATAAGCAAAGAAGGAAGAGTTGGTTTGACCAATGAATAGTAAATAGGACAGGTAAAATGGGACAGATAGAGTATTTTTTTGTTTGAATTTATTTAAGTTTTTTTAGTTCTCTTTCGAATAGCATTGTCATTGTCTTTATCTTCCGTACTTGTTTTTTTTTTTAAATAAATTTATTTATTGCTATTTGGTAATGTGTCATGTGCAATTGAGTTATTGTGGTAGTATAGATGACATCGTCATGCAATGAGATTCTGATGTAGGAAGTTGTGGATTTGTCTCGTGTTTGTATATAAAACTGAGATCTTAGTTGTACTATGAACTCTTGATCTTGCAATAGTTTCATGTGTTGTGAGCCTGTGAGATGTGTGTCGTACATTCTCATGTGAGAATGTTAAACAAAATATTAATATTTACTATATTTGTAGAAGGTTAATGAGTAGTACATTTTGTTCCAGTTTCATAACTTGTTTACTTTATAGTAACAACTATAACTTTGCAGGTAGTCCGAATACTGATGTGGCAATATGTCCAATTTTATCAACAGTTTGTATATCCATTTTGCATATGTTTATTTTGAAGTTCATATTTTTGGAATTAGTATGAATGAGTGTAGTACTTGATTTTGTGTGTATGTGTGTATGTTTTTTGTTTTTGTTTTTGTTTTTTTTGTTTTTGTAAATTTTTTTGTTGATTTGATACTAATCTTGAAGTACCCGCTATTACCTTTTCATAACAATGCATGCAGTTAAATAGTTTGTCACTTTGTACATAAACATTTTTAAACGTTGCCTACATCCTATATACCAATTATTTTTGTTGTCAAGACTAATACTGATTTTGTCTTTAATCCAAACAGGTTGGTTGTAGAAAATGAAATGAATTGTAATTTTATGTTAGTTCTAATATATTTAAAGAATGCACAATAAGTATTGACGGTAATAATGTTTCCGGGTATATTTGATATAATTAGCTTAGTACAATCAGTAGCTAGTACAATAATATTGTAATACCCCGTATTTTATTAACATTATTATTTTATCCTAAGGTATTGACATACATGAGTTATGATCTCCCGATACTTCAAAAGAATTTTTATAAGTATAGTTGTTATTAAGCTGCGATCTTATGTCCTGGTCACGAACCGTAAAAATTTTAGGAACTAGTATTTGGACTTGTTTGTCCTAGAAAATGGATTTCTAGACACCATACCATTATTCTTGAATTTCCTATTGAATTAAATTAGCCAATAGTCGCAAAAATTTTATTTTTATCGTACATCGCAAAATTTCGCGGTGTACCGAACCTAGCCCAAATTGGAGCTTTTGACTGGAATAAAATTGTGGTTTCAAGAAATATTCTATTTTAATTATTTTTCTACCGAAAATTCATCTGTTTCAATCCCAATCAGTCCAAGTTGAGATATTTTATTATTTTATTATTTTTTTTTCTCCCTTAATCTTATCACATAAGTGTGATTAAGTATAAAAAGCAATTCTTTCCCCATTTCCCCTTCATTTTCACGAACCAAGAGGAGAGAAAGAGAGAGGGTTCACCATTCTTCTTCCTCCATTGCTTCCATAGCCAAAATCCTTCTCAACTCTCAATTTTATTCGGTAAGTTTTCGATTTTATTCGGTAGAAAGCTTTGTAATCCTTCCTAGGTTATGAATCTATGCTTAGTTTCTTGATATTTGATGTTATGGTGTTGATTTGGATCTAGGGTTTCAAAGTGAAATTTGGGGAAAATCATCCAAGGTTATTTCTAAGGAATTGTGACCACTTTGAGGTAAGGAAATTCCTTAAGTTGGTTGAGGTTTCTTGAAATTGAGTAATTGATAGTAATTGATGAATTAGGGATGTTGATTTGAATATGTTTTTATACATGATAATGGCTGGTATATGCATGTACATATTATGCTTATGACCATATAGACTTATACTTGTGGAAATAGTGAAATGAAATCAGGACAGATTACTGGCAGTAACTTCCGAGAATTTCTGGGAAAAATTGGTAAGGTATTTTGATCCAATTTTTTTTATACATGTAGTTCTATGAGTGTAGGAGCTGCATATAAAATTTCATAATTTTTGGAGTAGTATAAATATGGTTTTCGGAATTTTTCCCAAAACTGGTCCAGAGAGGAAAGATGCTGGACAGCACACTGCCAAGGGCAAAAATGGAATTTTCTGTGTTTATTCGAGGACCAAAATGACCAAAACTTTTTATGAACATCAAGTACTATGAGTTAGGGTTCTACCATAAAAATTTCAAGTGAAAAAAGAGTTCGGGAACTATTCTTACTGGCTTAATCTTTCAGACTGCGCCAAGCTGAAATTTCTGAAAAGAAATGGTTAGAATCAATGTCGTTAAAGAGAAAAGAGAAGGAAAACCCATATGTTTCTGACGAGTTGATGAGGACCTTGATTGACCTACGGGAGAGCTTCAATGCTATAGCCCGATGGTTGTTTACTTGACAAACCTCATGGGAGGGCTTGAAGTGCCATGGCCCAGTGGTTTTGTTTATGTCTCCTTGAAAAATCTCATGGGAGGGCTTAAAGTGCCATGGCCCAGTGGTTTGTTTATGCCGTATGACATGCAATTCATACTGAGGGCGAAGTCTATTCGCCGGGTACTGTATCACTCGTAAGCTGCGGTTTGCGGGGGTGTGCACACTTAAGTATGGTTACTCATGAGATATCGGGCAAGATTCGTTTCAACGAACCTAGTTAGGCCAACTAGGATTCATTCTAACGATCCGGTATAGTCCAAGGGAATCGATAAGATACAGGGGGATGCCAGACATTGACCCCGAGTAGAGACCCAAGTGGAAAGGAGGGGACAAGATTGGTTGCTCCTAAGGCCTCATGCTCTCATTTTAAGGAAACTAAGGATATTTTTATAATGAATGATGGTTACGCTGTAACTACGAGAGAAGAGAAAGGTGTTAAGGGCTAGCACTGAAGTATGCTAGTGAATTCGCTTTCTTGAGATGATTAGTAAGGAAATTTCCCTGTGATGAGGGACTGAAAGGAAAAATGATGAGTGGGAAAGATTAGAAGTTTTACAGCAGAAAAACTTATGATTTTCAATATCTATTTGTGTTCTCAAATGATTTTTGTCCTATTACATGGGAAAATTTCTTGGTAAGAATGAATAAAGTTTTAATATCTTGGTTTTCAAAACCTTTATTTAGTTTCGGGAAACCGATGGATTTCCTTGCTTAGCCGTCGTGCTAACTACACTTCAATGTGTTCTTATCAGTTGCAGATTAGTGAGGACTCTAGTGGCCCGATGAGTTCTGAACAGGATGGAAGTGGATGTCGATGTTGTAAGTTTAGCCTGTGCACTTAGAGTGGAGTTTGTCAAAGAGGTGATAGAATTCACTCTAGGTGTGGCGGTAGCACCCAGTTTTCTGCTGATAAGATGTAAGCTTCCGCTGATGTATTATTACTGATTTGTAATAAATGTAAGAGTTGAAAATTGGGGTGTTACAAATATGGTGTGTAATAAACAAAGTGTCTCCCCCATCCTCTACCACAAGTCTGCTACTTATACTATAGCTGCAACGGCTCTTCTTCTGGTGAATGTAACGGACTCCTAGTAATGGTGAGCATACATTGAGTGCTGAGTCGTAATAATGGAGAGTCGTTGGAGTAATTATCATCTCATCAATGTGTAGACTTTGCATAACTGCTGGTCGTTTGTCTTCCTTCGGGTCAATGCTTGTGGTTTGGGTTCGGGTTTTGCTTGTCTGATTACTCTGTCACTAGTCTCCCCCATTCCCTAGCCATCGAGAGTGGTTTAGGTGGCTTGGGAGTAACAACTTTTTTTTTCCAAATCCTCACCAACAACAGCGCGCGCCTTGGCACGGTGCCGATGGCTTGAGCCTCGGTACAGAGCTGAGGGCTTGCGCCTCGGCGCTGGACCGAGGTTTTACACCTCGGCACAGAGACGAGGCTTTACACCTCGGCACAGAGCCGAGGCTTTGCACCGCGGCGCTATGCTGGGGTGTTACACCTCAGCACTGTGCCGAGGCCTTGCACCTCGGCATAGTCGAGGTTTTTTTTTTTTT
>CM008336.1:20127155-20137228 GCA_002525835.2 Ipomoea batatas | reverse complement strand
TTGATTTAGTGTTAAAATCGATTCTCACAGGAAGTAAAAATAGACATCTCAAGCATTTTATTGGTAGGTAATTTAATTTAAATGCAACATAATTATTCATTCTCACTTGAGATATTTATTATTCCCTCTATTTTATTTTGTTTGTTCTGTTTATTATTTATTGTAAACTGTGGGCAAATAAGTGCATGCGTATATTATGTTGTTAGAGGAATCATCAGATGAAATAAGAAATCGATCTTCTCCTTCTTGATGTTTTGGGAGCCTTGACGCACAGAGTTAGGATTTAGTGCCCCCACATCTTGGGCTCATTCGGATGTACCAAAAAAATTATTATGTTATATTCTATCATTTAATATAATAAATATGACTAACATGTAATTTTATCACTCAATTAAAAAAGTTTAAAACAGAGGGAGAGAAATTACATGTTCAGACAAGAGACTTGAATGATAAAATTATATGTTAGCAGGCAAGTTGGTCAGGAGGTTGGCTTGGTAAACACTATGTTTCAAGTTCGACTTCTTGTAAGAGCGTTGGAAATTTGGCAAGCACACGGGCATCATCACGCTCATCTTCCGGACATGGGCGACTACACACCCGTTTTCCTTGTTTTTCTTTTGATCATTGTAGTCGAGATAAACAGTAGATTCTATACTTTCTTTTGATCACTGTTGTCGAGATAGATAGTATATTCCATACTTTTTCATCATTTGTTGAGGATGGTAATCAACATTGGAAGATCAACATTGAATTTTGATGGATCTCAACGCTGCACTATGTTTACTTCTCAATGGGTCACCCATCCTGTAAGTCTCAAACACGCTTAACCACGGAGTTATATGATCTTTGGCTATCTAGTTATCATATCCTACTTAAAACCATTTGGTAATAATTATGTGGACAATAACCATTTAACCACATCACTCCACGATAAGCCACAACGCCATGTCTTGAATCAAACAAGGGTTGAACATGGCCAACCTGGCCGACACCCAACAGATTTTCTTCTAGCTTTTAATAGATAAGTTTTACTTTACCTTTATCTCTTGTAGCATATTGAATATGGCTTCATTTTTTTTGTTGCTTCCTTTACATTAAATATGTGTGAGTAGATCTCTATAGGACTTGGGTTAGGGTAGCTTCATCTCTCTATATACCTCATTCATGATTATTGCATAAAGGGGTGGATTAATTCCAAATTTAGGGTTCTTGATTATTGTCGATCCTTCTTTTCTTAATTGAGTTTAATCTCGTGCTATTAATTGATTTCATAATTACTATTCTGGACCATCTCTTGTTCCCATTGTTGATTGTTTGTTTAGCTTTCAAGTTGCTTTTTATCTTAGTGCATAGATCTAACTATTGTAATAGTGTGTCATAAATTCAATTTTCCTGCGGAATAACATTTTCACCCATTTACTTAATTACCATGGCTCTCACTTTCCACTACACCAGGTGCAAAATTAAAAGAATAATGGAATAGGACTAATGTGATAATGTTACAATCGTCGATGACTAAAAGTGAAATTTTTCTAATATTTTTTAAAATGAAAATTTTATACTTTCCCATGAGACAAAATATTACTCCGTACAAAAATTAAATTATAAATAATTGGAGTCAAACTATAATTATTAATCAAATCAGACATATCATACGGTACGAGATATTCATGTAATTTGATATATCCATCACTATGTATTCGGTTATTACAATCATCATAATGAGGATGTTTTTAATTTAATATTTTTTTTTGTGGATAGTGTTATTTAAGATGTCAGCCAATTAATTGAAAAAAATTTGTGGATAGTGTTATTCAAGATGTCAGCCAATTGATTGCTTGGGTGATAGTGATTGGAACCTTAGCTTGGAGTGCCAAATTGTATATATATGAATAATATGATCATTATTTCACGAAAAATATTAACTGTGTTTTTAAACATATATATATTTTCTTCTTAAAATTTGCATTGATCGAATACAAGTGACAAAGAAAAAAAAAAGTAAGTCATCTATCTTCGATCAATTAACACATCAGTGAAATCAGATTAGTTGCTGTGAGCGGTTATGCATTTTCATCTCTTAAGCGATGCCAGAAGTTCAAAACCCTCTTGTATAGAAAAATCAATATACACTTTGTCCCTAATTGGTATGAAAAATTAATATAGTCAGTATTTTACCCCTAATTAGACTTCAAGGTGTTTGTCTACCCAAAAAATCTCGTGATCTAACTAAAAAAATTAACACGTTAGCCAGCCATTAGATATTAAAGAATAAAATAACAACTCTTATTTGCAATCATTATTCCATGGGTCATGGTCCACACATTTGTGTAAATCATAAATAAAAAGTACATTTTAATAGACTAAAAGTATATTATTTGTATACATAAAATACATTATTTGAAAGTACATGATTTTTTATATATATTATCAAATAATGTATATTTAGTACATAAATAATGTATTTTTAATATATTAAAAATGTATAGTGCATTAATGGTTGACACAATAATTTCTCTCTTAAATGACATCAAAGAAAAGAATGTTAGTCGTGTGCGAATGTTCCATCAAAAGATGTGGATTCTTTTCTTTTTTTTTTTGTATGAAAGAGACTAGTGCCAATTGCCAAATAATTCAACCTCTACTCAAGTATTGATCCATGTTATGGTGCTATTTTTGTTGACATCAAAGTAAAAGGTATCAAAACATTTTCCTGCTTAAATGATTAATTGGAAGTTGCATTGCTAGATATATGTTGAATTTTGGATACATTTCACATGAATATATTATCCAAACTTCAAATTTTCAATTTAGAGAATAATTGAGAAATTGAAGCCAAGTCTCAAAGGGTAGTGAGGCTTTAATTAGTTTTTTTTTTTTTTTTAATACTTAGGAGACTCTAACAACCACCGGTTAGACCTTAATTTTTATGTGCACAGAAAGGATCCAATTCATACATTTCATCATCTTGCATTGGACCTTTTTATTTTTTTTTTATTTTTTTTATCATTCATGTTTCCAGTGGGATTTGAACCCTCACATTGCCGACTTCAATTGTGACATCAAGTCAGGTGACAAATCGCTATATTAAGTCTCGGGAGCAATTTGAGTTTCTTTCTTGACTTTACTTTTATTTGATGTACCCTCCCCGCAAGGGGGTGGGAGACAATTTATAAATTAAAGTTTTACCTTTTTATTTTTTGAGAAAATTGTAAAATTTCTGCATCACTAAATTGGATTTAACTTTTTACTAGCATTTGATAAGAACAACAGATTTGTCTCACTATGCAACTAAGTAATAATTACACAATGTAGAAATGCCAAAATTAAAGAGACATTGTATCTCATTGTCTCGTGAGAATATGTCTAGGATTAGGATTAGCACGAATTTATCCCTATAAATAGGGACTTTGTGATTTAACCTTGTAACCTATGATCAATCAATAATACACTGAGGTTCATGTACTGTATGTTTTTGTGCAATTTAGTTATTGTATCTTAATTTTATGCAATTTAATTAGTCTATGTACTTTCTATGTACTTTAATTTTTAGAATGTATAATTAATAAAAAAAATCATTAACACCATTTAAATTAAGGGTATTAACATCATAATTATCACATCAGATCTTATTTTGTTAATATTTAAAGTAATTAATTTAATCAATAATATATTAATATCAAGCTTTACAATCAAAATATATAAATAATAATTAATACCTCCAAGAAGTTTTAAACCCCTGCCCACTTTTAAAATATTATAATTTCATGCATGCACCTCTATTAGGCAATCAATTTGTCACCATTCTGCCAAATTTAGTTAAAGACCATTTTATTATGAGAGATGTAGAAAATTTTATTTTTATTTAAAAATGAAGCTTCATACAAATTAAAATAAATTTAAATTTAAAAAAATAATTTATATTGATAAAAAAATTAATCATTAATCATAATGATTAAAATTTTAAACTTTCAATTTATTCGTATGTGATAATGTGATATGTAATTTTTTTTTAACAATTAACATATTTAAATTGCATTTTAAAATACCATGTGTATAGTTTATTTAAATAAAAAAAATAACTGCCAAAATTTTAAACAAATGTATTTTAAAATAAAAATTAAATATGTTATACATATGAATACATCAAAAGTTAAAATTTTAATTGCTATTATTAATTTTTCAATCAATATAAAATATTTTTTTAAATATAATTTTATTTTAATTTGTATGAAACTTTATTTTTAAAATATAAATAAAATACTCTACATCTTTATGATCTTTAATTAAACTTTGCAAAATATCTACAAATTGATGGTGTAATAAAGGTGGATAAAACAATATATTATTTTAATAAAAGGTCAAAGGTTCAAAACTTATTGAAGGTATATATAAATTATTATGGGCAAATATCAATTTTGGTCCCACGACTATTAGCAAAATGACAGTTTTGGTCCACATGTTTAATTTCTACCAATTTTGGTCCCACGACTATTGTTTTAGTGTCAAAATTCATCGTGCCGGTCACCCATCCATTTAAAATGTGTCGAAATTTAAAAATTTTAAAGGTATTTTCGTCATTTTCAACTCAATATCCCAATTTAAGCATAAATAACGATATTTAAGTCCTTAGATCGATTACAATTCACAGTTCTCATCATCAAATTAAGGTAAAATGAGGAGGAAAACTGTGAATTTTGATCGATCTTAGGACTTAAATCTATTTATTCATGCTCAAATTGAGATATTAAGTTGAAAATGACGAAAATACCCTTAACAATTTTAGATTTTTGCACGTTTTAAACGGATGGGTGACCGACGCGATGAATTTTGGCACTAAAATAATAGTCGTGGATGAAAATTGGTACTAAAACAATAGGCGTAGGACCAAAATTGGTAGAAATTAAACATATGTATCAAAATTGTCATTTTGCTAATAGTCGTGGAACCAAAATTGGTATTTGCTCAAATTATTATTATTGTGTAAAGTTTTATGTTAGTGGTTAAATTAATTATGTTAAATATAACAAAATAAAATATGATGACATGTCAGTGATGACATCAATGCACATAAACAAAGTTAATAAAATTCACAGGTAGTTAATTTGTCCCTTTCTTAGGGCCTTCTTCCTCTACTTCTTTTGCTCCATTGGTTCCTATCTAGGTTAGTGTTCATATGCACTTTGTGGATTTTGTGGTATTAAAATCATGTAATATTAGAAGATTAATGCAATGTAGGGTATGCTTTTTAGAAAATTTATGATCATACAGATTGGAACATGTAAGGATGATAATGCATGGTTGTTATAGTGGTCATATGCACTATGTGGATCATGTGGGATGCAAATCATGCAATTGTTGAACATTGCAAGGTAGGGTATGCTTTTTGAGAAATTTAAGATCATACAGATTTGGAGTATGATTTTTAAGATATGGATTGGAATGTAAGAATGATAATGCTGGGTCCGAAGGAGGTGATCGAGTATGTGGAGTATGATTCTATTATTCGAAGGTTACATGCAAATTTACATCTTGTATGATTTCTGAGCTATTAGAGTAGGGTATAGTTTACCACAAGAAAAATAATTTATCTATGAAAAAATCATTAATATTTTGTTGTTTCTTTGTAGTGCTAGGCTGCTAGCTAGTGTAAAGAGTCATTTCCATTTCTGGTCTTACTATTATTGGGGCATTGCTAATTTTAGTCCACTTCATTAATTTTTGCCACATTGCGGCCAATCTTATTTAGTTCTTGTCACTTTTAGTCCACCATTAAAATTTTCATCAAATGACCGTCCAATACAGGGACATTTTTGGTCTTTTCATGCTTTGGTCATCTCCTTGACCCCTTGCAGTGATTTTCCTTAGTCCTTACACATTTTCATTCAATGAAGAGGTCCAGCGAAAGTCATGTGAGCCACATTACAAAGCCATGGCTTTCGCCCGACCTCTTCATGAGATGAAAATGTGTAAGGAAAACCACTGCAAAGGATAAAGGAGATGATCAAAGCATGAAAAGACCAAAATACTCTTGTTTTGGACGACCATTTGACAAAAATTTTAACAGTGGACTAAAAGTGGCAAGGACTAAATAAGACTGGCCGCAATGTGACAAAAGTTAATGAAGTGAACTAAAATTGGCAATGTCCCAATAATAGTAGGACCAAAAATGGAAATGAGTCTAGTGTAAACTATTGGATAGTGGCTATTGTTCCCCAACCAAAAGAAAGAAAGATTGAAAAAGAATGATAGTGCATTGTAGATATATAATATCACATGCACTATATGTGGATCATGTGCAGTGCAAATGATGCAGTATTTGAAGATTGAAATGTAGAGTATACTTTTTGAACAATTAAAATTATATTTTGCATTTGTTTCCCCAATTTAGACAACAATTGAAAAATTGAAGTAACTCTAATTTAAGACTCTATTTAGTAGAACTTGCTTCGGAGCTTATAACTTATTTTAAATGATAAATAAATCATAAGTTCTGTTTGGTAAAATATGTAGAGATTAAAATAATCGTTTATTTTGAAACGCTATCTCGAATATAGTTTTTTTAAAAAAAGATTAACTTTTAACTTTTCTTTTTTCCTTTTTATCCTTATTAATTTACAAAAATGACATCATGTACTTTTTATTAATAAAATTCTAATATCTCATTTATCTTTTTATATCTTTTTACACTTATCAATTTATTCAACAACTAATTTTACCAAATACTTTAATTTCAATTAATTAGTTACTAGCTTTTTAGCAAGATGTGTCAAACAAAGTCCAAGAGGATGGAGCTTTGATTAGCTTGTATTTTCTTAAATACTTTTTTTTTTTTGAATACTACTAACTCTATTACAATACAGTATCTGTTCATTAAATACTTTACTTGTATAAAATAAAATATAAGAAAAAAACACTAAGGGAACAATTTAACAAATTAAAGTTGCGTTTTTCAAATTTTGAGAAGAGTTAATACCTATTTTGGTCCCCTTGAATATTGAGTATTGCTTAATTTAGTCCTCGACTTTGAAAATGATCCAATTTGATCCTTTGACTTTAAAAATCAACTCGATCTGGTCCTTCTTTACAAAATTTGTCAAAAGGCTGTTAAATTGACGGGTAAAATGGTCTGTCGACTATGTTTCACCCCCTTTCTTAGTATTTACTTTCTCTTCTTATGCACCATTGCAAAATCTGAAGGAAGATTAGCAATGCAAATAGCAGTTTCAAGGTCGGACCAAGCTGGAGAAATGGCGACAGTACGTGTTAGCAGCAGCAACACCATATACTCTGCCAAGCTGGCTAAATGTGCAAAAACCGTGTATGCATTCTTCAAGGACATAGGCAAAAGAACGGCGTGTAACCGAGGAAATCCATACATCGAGCTATACTATAACTCCACCGGCTACTTGATACTTTGACAAGTATCGAGCTATACTATAACTCCACCGGATACTTGATACTTTGACAAGTATATGTGGAGTGCTGCTTAGTTGAACTATGCTACTAGGAAATGCAGGCTTATCTTCTCAAACATTCCACCACTTTACCCCGCGACTCCACCTGGTTTTGATATAATGAGACTTTTTTTTTGAGTACTACTGACTCTGTAACAATGTAGTATCTGTTCATACCTACTTTCTCAACCTACTGAAGCACAAAGAGTCAGCCGCACAAAGAGTCAACAGTTGCCTCCACTGAGGCTCGAACCCACTCTCATCATCCATGTGAGAGTGTTAAGCGAGACACCGGGTGCCACTAGACCACAAGGTCTTTGGAACATACATTATTTCTTCATTAGAAAAACAACTTTCCAAATTTGAATTGATTATGAACAGTTTCCTAATACATATGTAATGCAAGGTTGTTTATTCAGTTAGAGTATGGGAACCAACAGACAAAAATAAAATGGCATGCCAAACTACTACTGCAAATGGCAAGAGCTTGGCTCTCCTGTCGCCCATATCAAATCAACAATATTGTAGCTATATATGCCTCTCTAGTTCAATAAACACCTGAAGTGCGCAAGCTTTCGAACAACTTTACTTGGATCCTTTGCAAGGTTTTTAGACGTCGCCCACAACCTCTCTTTATCCACCAACATGATCAAAATAGCAGGTAATTAGCACATTTTAGGTATGGTATGAGGGGATTGTGCATATTTAGGTGTGAGGCGAGAAAAAGAATATATGTAGCTGCTGCAACATGATGCCATATTGCTTGCTCGATATATGAAACATCAATGTTCTTTGTCTTTGAATTAGGATAGAGTCAAGAGACAATGGATGAGAAAGGGGTTGAAACATAGTCCAATTGACAATTTTACCCTTCAATTTAACATTATTTTGACAAATTTTGTAACGAATGACCAAATTGAGTTGATTTTTAAAGCCAAAAGATCAAATTAGGTCAGTTTCAAAGTAAATAACTAAATTAAACAATACGTAATAGTTGAGGAACCAAAATGGATATTAACTCCATATTTGAAAAGTTTTTGACATATTAGTTTAATGTGCTAAGTCTCATAATGGATTAACCTTCCGACAAGTTGAAGAACTTGTCTTTACTTCAAATGCTATTCACACTTTTTGTTTTGAAAAGTCAATTTAGAGCGACTCTCATGCAAAATCTTTCGATTATATAAAAAAAATATTTGATAAGAACGTAATTTAATTTTTAACTAATCAAAATTTTTTCATTTAGATATTAATCATTATTAGACCATATAAAAATAATTTACTCATGATGAGTCATTGTAGGAAGGTTCCAATTTCAATTATTATAACACCACACTTTACCCCACATCTCTTACCACTTGATAGTGAAAGTTATCTAACTTTCTTGATCAGCATTCATTTAGCATCTCAGAAGTTTCCCCGGGCCTCAGCTATCTCATTCTTTTTCTGTCTTTTGTATGCTTTTGAACAAACTATATCATGTATCTATTTTATTTTATATTAAATCTTTAACAACATGTATCATGGAATCATGGATGTTTAATAATATTCATCATTTACTATGCTTATAATATTTATTTTATGTATTTATAAACCTGAGTCTTAGTGTACATAAACACTAAAGTTCAGGTACATCATTCATCATGTATAATGTTTATAATATTTGATCTAAATGATCGTAAATATATTAATGTACATAAACAATAAATTACATATACATTATATATATTTTCATTCACTCTGTAGTATATTCATAATGTTTTTTTATATATAAATTTATCAAAACAAAGTTAACAATGAATAACCATTATACATAATAATATATTTACATATTTTTTTGGCAAAATTATACTATTAATAAAATTCAATCTCTAGACCTCCCATAATAACAAGAAACTTATTACCAACCAAGCAACTACAACATTCAATATCCAATGTTTGTTAGTTTAATTTGGTTCTTTGTGCTTCATTTGATTGAGAAAGTAGCTATAAACAGATACTACATTGTAACAGAGTCAATAGTACTTAAAAAAACAATAAAATAACAGCAAAACAAATAAAAAACAAACTAACAAACAAAAACAAAAAACAGGAAAAACGAGGAAACAATAATTTTAAAAATATAGAAATGAAATGTGTAAATATAAAAAATTATAAAAGTATATTTGTAAATATTTTTTTAAATAACCCAAAATGTTAATTATTTCATAATTGTAAATATTAGACTGATAAATAAAATTAAAGTAGTATACCAAATCACTCATAAATCGTTAAATACCAATTGTCGCAAAGTCAACTTAAAACAAAAACACAATGTTTAAACTCCTTAAAAATATCTTAAAGTTAAACAATTAAACATTCTATTTTTTTTTTTTTTGAAAACCATTAAACATTCTATAAATTTTCAAACTTAAGGATGTAAAGGTCTTCTACATTTACGAATTACGAATTCATCTTGGTATAATATGATGATTGAAGAATACTAAAGAGTAATACTAGAAAGCAATGGTATAGTAAAAATGCAAAGAAGTAATGAACTAGTCTTTAGGTTTTAATATAATTAATTTAGATATTCAAATTTTGACACATGATTTTTTTTTTTTTTTTAAATTTAGG
>CM008336.1:20015022-20028292 GCA_002525835.2 Ipomoea batatas | reverse complement strand
CCCATCTTGGGACATACCTTGAAGCTAAAGTTCACGGGACGCTTGGAAAGGTCCCAAAATCAGTGTCTGGCCAGGAGACGTTAAACCATGGCGCACTAGGGAGGTAGTCCCAATGTTATCTTACATTTCCTTAAGTTTTTCTTATTATCCATAATATATTCTTCTTTGTCGTCATTTCAATAATGTTCCTATAACCTCGGTTGAGCTAACAAGTACAGATCATCAACCCGAGAGTCACGAATTACCCACAATCGATCGACAAGAATCATCATTAGCAAACGAAGGAAGGAAAAATCAAGGTAAATTTTGCACAGCACGCCTTCCACGCCTGCTACCACGCGTGTAAGTAGGCGTGGAACATTTCTAGTAAGCTACCACGCCACTCACACGCGTGTGAGCAGGCATGGAAATGAACCAGTGAGGTCCCACGCCCACCACCATGCGTGGTGACGTGCGTGGACGAGCACCAGATTTTTCGCGGAATTTTCGCGCGAAGTAGTTTAAAACCCTTCCCTACCCCATTTCTTCACCACCACGAGCTAATACCAATCTAAAGCTGAAAATACTCCATCAAAAGGCATTTCCTTGCAAAATCTTCTACTCTTATTCTCCTTTCAAAAGCTTCTCAAGGTAAATTTCTTCATCTTTTGTTTTAAAAGTGCTTGAATGCTAGACCTTTGAATCTCTATGAAGCATATGAATGGGTCTTTGTTGATAGAAGCTTTTCTTACAAAATCTTGCTATAATGTGATTTCTTAGACTTGTATGTAGCCTACATTGCCCATATAAGACTAGTATTCCATGTTTTTCCTCTCATTGACATCTAGATTTCAAACCAATATGCTTTGAATGTTTCCTTATCATGATGAGATCTATGATGATATATAAGTTATGGTTGGTAAAGTTTGTAACTTTCCTACTCTTTAGGTACCACATTACTATATCCAACATGATATTTGGTCCAATTTGAACTTTTGTGTTTTCTCCATTTTTCAACCTCAAGCTAGTCTTGAGGAAGAAGATGAAGTTGACCGTTTGTTGACCTTTTGACTATAAGTTGAGCATGGAGTAGAATCAACTAATCATTGTATGTGTATGATAGAATTATTGATGAATACCAAAATGATGTTACATGCAATGAGTTTTTATGATCCTTTCTTTAAAAAGTGCAATATTGTTCACATTCATATTGAAAATGGAAAATGTTTTTCCTCGTATGGTGTTTTGCTTGTCTATATTATAGGAAAATGTCTTCCCCAAATGAACTTGCACAACAAATAGTTTGGAGACTCCAAAAAGGAAAAGCACCGGAGGAAGAAAGCAGCACAAGGAACGCAAGGACTACCTACATTGAAGTGCCTACAGGAAACCAAATCCTGTTGATGACACCGACTATGTTAGGCCGATATAGATAACTGCTTAACTTCCCGATTGTGCAGTGGAAGTACATCGACTTAACAGTTCTGGAAGAATTTGAGTGCAAATATGGACTGGAAAGGTTAATCCATGAGCCTTATTGGAATCATCTGTTGAGCTGGAGGCAAGATACCTTCATTCCCTTGGTCCACGAATTCATCGCAAGTCTACATATTGAAGGAGTGACTGGAGACCTCTACAGCCCAACGATCAAATTTCGGCTTTTCAACCAAGACTATCACATTTCGGCTAATCGCTTGGGCGCTCTCTTAGGATTTTATGAGGAAGATGACCGGTCAAAGCACTGGTATCGAAGGCTGAAACACGATTTCGGAGATAGAGATACCCCGAGGAAATATTGGTCGATGATCGCAATGCCGGGCATTGATTGGGTTGGGTCAAGAGTGAGAGTCTCTCATATTGTAAGGGAGGACTAAAGAGTTTTGTGGAAGGTGATCGCACATTCCTGAGAAGGCAGGCTAGAGACTTACGACCGAGTCTCCAAGACAGAGTTATTCATGTTATGGAGTATGGGCATAGGCAACTCAGTGAACATGAGCTTAGTATGCAAAAATTTGCTCGTCGCGCAACAGCAAGAGTCAACTAGGGCAATCTTTATAGGCCCGTTGGTGACGAGACTGTGTGTTTCTTTAGGTCACCAGATGAAGATACATTGGTTCGAACATAGGTTGCAAGGAGCACACATTGTTCCTTTATCTCCCGAGGACGTCGAGAAGCTTAATATGAGATATCTTGCGCGAACAAGGGACGACAATGAGATGGCAGGAAATCATTCTGACACGCCAATGACATCTCCGGGATTCACACCCTCGCCGATGTCATTCCTTTCCCCATCTTCACATGAAATGTATTCACCTGTGGACTCATCAATGTATTCTCCACCACCCCGTGAGCCTGAACCATCTGTACCTCCACCACAGACTGAGAAGCAGAATTCCCACCATGCAAGCTTCAACATTCCGAGTTAGTTTACCCCAGTTACAGATTGGAGATCCCTCCAGAACTTCCAGTACCAACTGCACCTGGAGCAGATGCAAAAGCTGGAAGAGATTGCAAGGGAAGTCAAGGACATCAAGAGAATGTGAAGAAAGGAGGGCACTTGAGACAAAGAGAAAAATGATGATGAATTGTGTTTGATAATCCAAAACTATGATTGTGGAAAATCCTTTTATTTTTGTTTTTGTTCATATTTTTGGTTATATTCCTGTTTATGTCTTGTTTAACATGTTTCGTCTAGCCAAAGACGTTAAACGTGGCGCTCGTGGGAGGCAACCCACGCATAAGGAGAAGAAGAGACCACTCCACCACCATCAAAGAAAACCAATTTTGAAAGGTAAAATCTCAATTCTTCATTTATTTCTTTACTTTTACTCTAACCAAGTTTTAAAGGACAAGTACAGATTGCAAATTTTTAATAGGGATGCACCTTGTGAGTATTTCTTTTATCCCTTTTAGATGCCCTGTTTGATTTTGATTGCTATATTTCCTTGTTTCACATATGAAGAGTTGCATGACGTTGTTGTGTCGGATGCGATCTTATTACTATTAGAATTGTTTTAGCCCAGTTCACACTTTTAAGTGTGGAAAAGGGGGGTTTGTGGAACCCTTGAACCGTATATCCTTTTTCCTTCGTTCCTTATGGAAACATCGAGGACGATGTTTACTTTTAAGTGTGGAAAGGGTGTATACTTCTTGAAATAGTTGATTGATTGAATGATAAGGGAAAATAGCGCTTTTGGCCCCTCAATTGTTTTACATTTGGAAATTTAGTCCCTGTCAATTGATTTGAACAAATCTAGTCTTTTAATTATTCATAGTATGACACATTTGGTCCCTCATCTGATATAATTATAATTTTTGTTTAAATAGTTTATTTTTTAGAAGGTTATAATTGTCCATTCCTTTCAACCATCTAACTTCTCATTCTTCGCGTACGCCACTGTGCCTTTGCAAGAATCCTAACCTTTACTCTCAAACAACCTCTCTATGTATATGAAATTTGAAGACTCAAAGGTAGAAGTTTGTTGTTTACAATGACTAGTAGAAGGTTAACTGGGTTAATCGAAACACCAAAATGTAAGAATAATTTGAAATTCCATGTTTTGTTATTTTGTTTTGTTGCTATGTTGCTGTAGTAATTGGTATGTGGATTTTTATTTCGAGTGGTATGTGCCGTGTTCTATTATGACTTTGGGAGTTATGGGTAGGGTTATGCATTTTTAAATTCAAACTTTTCACAAATTGAAATTAAATTTTAATCCCTGTGAATCTGTGATAGATACTACTGATGCTGAACTATATAACATTGTTGTTTATTTTTATGTTATATTTAGTTTAGGGAGGTCGACAGTATAATGCGTAGCTTATTTGTTATTTTTACAACTTATTTGTGCCTTTTTTTATTGTTTTTATGAAATCTCCAATCTTAGTATAATGCAATCTCATATATTTAATTGCAAAGGCATATGTTAAGAAGGAGAATAAAGTTAAATAGTTGAAAGGAATGGACAATTATAACCTCATGCAAAAAAATTATTAAAAAGAAATTTTAATTATATAACATGAGGGACCAAATGTGGCACATCATGAACAATTAAAGGGTTGCGTTTGTTGAAATCAATTGACAGGGACTAAATTTCCAAAAGTAAAACAATTGAGGGGCTAAAAGCGCCGATTTACCGAATGATAATGTATAGGAACTAGAGGGCGTGTTATTGTCAATACTATCTAGGAAGGCTCCTAACCTTGTGCCAAATACGAATGTCTTAAATATGCTTTGGAAGTTACACTTTGCACCAATTTGCACAATTTGACCCAAATTTGAAATTATTTTATGTGTGCTTGCATGTTCTTCACCTTGTATTTTGTTTGGACCTCAGTTAAGGATCTCCCGAAGTGGGAGTGTGTACCCCTTAAACTATTAGAAAGATAAAAATTGCGAGGCCCCGGAAATTGAATTAATCTTAGCAGGACATGGGGCAAAAGGAGAACCTTAAAGTGAGCTTTGAGTGAAAAAATCCCTACTCCTTAGAAAAAGGTATGAGGGGTTGATATGGTGAAAAGTAAAAAGGCTTCAATATGGCCACTCCCTGAGATAAAATAAGAGGCGAGCCATCTTGCTAGAATATGGGGCAACCATTGCACCATCTCCAAAATAGCGTGGAGATCCGCGTGAAGTCGGTTGTCCCAAAGAGATTCTAGAAGATCAGAAAATTGAGAGGAGGTGAGCCACCCCGCTTGGATTCGGGCACCCATTGCATTGGCCTTCGAAAAAGCATGGAGATCCATGTGAAGTCGGGTCGCCCGAAAATGAGATCCGAGGGGGCTGAGAAAATAGAGTGATCGCCCAAGCCATGGCGATGAGCGGTCCATGTCCCTGCCCTCACTTATATTGCGTAAAGGGGCTTTGGCGTTTGGTTGGAAATTGGCTAGGGGGTGCACATCGTTCCCACTAGTCGGATCGACTGGAAGACCCTAGAAAATACAAGGTGAAACCATTTTTGTCATTTGCATGCATGAAAGATGTGAACAAAATTTTTATATTATATCCATCTCTTGAGACCTCACTTCCTTAGCATATTTCTTACATTTGGCCGGCATGAGCTTAGCGGTCTTGGTGGATAGTGTAGGGAATTTCACCCTGTAACACCCCCATTTTCCAGACCAAAATATTTTATTAAAACGGGATTTATTTAATTAAAAATCACCTTTAATTTTGCGGAAGCCCAAAACAAACGATAGAAAAAATAGGGATGCTACCGCCACACTTAGATACAACTTATATCTAAATGCACAGGCTATACCAACTACTAAAAATTACCCATAACTTATACTAGTACAGTGAACTAAATACATTTCTTTTAAATACAACCTCTAGATTATCTAATAAAATAAAACTCCAAATATTAATCTAGAAAGGTGTAAATCGCTCTCATGCTCCAAATCATGCAATCATCACCTGCAAAATTAACTAAAGGGGAAACAAAGTCAGCACGACGGCTGGTAAGACTTACTCCACCCCGTAAAACATTTTGCACATAGCACTTTGGAGCACATAAATTTCCACATAATAAATTTAACCCTTAATATATTATTTTTTATTATTTTAAATTTCCTCATGCTTGATATGAAGCTAAACATGTTAGATATATGCCAGGTATGCAAATAAGCCATCATATAAAATCACATAACAACATGATACTGAACACACTATTACCAACATATAATATATAATACTTATAGTATTCCACCACAATAGAATTTTCACAGTTAACTATATTTAACCATTTTGACCAGGAGGAGGAGAAATACCAGGCAAGAGCCATTACTTCGTCCCCAATGACCAAAAGAAAAACCAACTGGAGACCCACACAGTTGGCCCGAGATCAATTCCTTAAGTATGCATACCCCCAATGGGAGACCTACACCAATGGGTAGAATGAACTCAAAGAGTCTGTGGGATTAACTACCCGGCCCACACCGGTATGTAAAGTAGACTCCATATCCATAATCAATCGTGGGATTAGCTATCCGGCCCACTCCGGTATGTATCAGTACAACCAAATTGTGGATTTCCACCACCTCATAACCAATTGTGAGAGACCAAACTCACAAGAAAAATCCAAGTGTAAATCCTCCGTGTCCAAAAATTTGTAACACCCCCATTTTCCAGACCAAAATATTTTATTAAAACGGGATTTATTTAATTAAAAATCACCTTTAATTTTGCGGAAGCCCAAAACAAACGATAGAAAAAATAGGGATGCTACCGCCACACTTAGATACAACTTATATCTAAATGCACAGGCTATACCAACTACTAAAAATTACCCATAACTTATACTAGTACAGTAAACTAAATACATTTCTTTTAAATACAACCTCTAGATTATCTAATAAAATAAAACTCCAAATATTAATCTAGAAAGGTGTAAATCGCTCTCATGCTCCAAATCATGCAATCATCACCTGCAAAATTAACTAAAGGGGAAACAAAGTCAGCTCGACGGCTGGTAAGACTTACTCCACCCCGTAAAACATTTTGCACATAGCACTTTGGAGCACATAAATTTCCACATAATAAATTTAACCCTTAATATATTCTTTTTTATTATTTTAAATTTCCTCATGCTTGATATGATGCTAAAAATTCTAGATATATGCCAGGTATGCAAATAAGCCATCATATAAAATCACATAACAACATGATACTGAACACACTATTACCAACATATAATATATAATACTTATAGTATTCCACCACAATAGAATTTTCACAGTTAACTATATTTAACCATTTTGACCAGGAGCAAAAAGAAATACCAGGCAAGAGCCATTACTTCGGCCCCAATGACCAAAAGAAAAACCAACTGGAGACCCACACAGTTGGCCCGAGATCAATTCCTTAAGTATGCATACCCCCAATGGGAGACCTACACCAATGGGTAGAATGAACTCAAAGAGTCTGTGGGATTAACTACCCGGCCCACACCGGTATGTAAAGTAGACTCCATATCCATAATCAATCGTGGGATTAGCTATCCGGCCCACTCCGGTATGTATCAGTACAGCCAAATTGTGGATTTCCACCACCTCATAACCAATTGTGAGAGACCAAACTCACAAGAAAAATCCAAGTATAAATCCTCCGTGTCCAAAAATTAAATATAATTTTTTTTATACCACATAATTTGTCCTCTCCACTATACTCAAATATACAAATATATGTATAATATACTCCACATTTTCACACTTATTCGAATATACACAACCCATATTAGAACCCATGCAGTTAATTCCGTACATACATACTGTTCATAAACTCTTGTTTACAAGTACACATACAATATATAACTCATGCACAACTTCAGTACTTATTACAAATTATATATATACAAATTTAATATACAGTACACGACACACACAGTTTGTGTATTCATTTTAAATCACAACTTACATAAGGCTAGAGATGATGAAACACAACATAAACACTTAGGAAAAATAGGTTTTTATTGTGGGGTAAATAAATTTTGAGTAGACATAAATCTTACCTGGAAAGTCTAAAATTAACCACTTAAATTTGATGATCCTTGACCTCTAATTCTTGAATTGATGATGAACAAGGAGAATGCTAGGGTTTTATTTATTTGAGAGAGAAAGAATCAAGAGAGAATATGTGAGAGGAGGAATATATGATGGACCTAGGGTTTAACTCATAGAGAATATTTATAGAGGGAACATATAAACCATACTTGGAGCCCAAGGATTAATATAATAATAATAAATCAAACTTGGAGCCCAAGGATTAATATAATAAAAATAAATCAAACTTGGAGCCCAAGGATTTCTAAACTAGGAATAATCTTGAGGAGAGTAATAAAATAATTTTAGTATAATTGGAGTCAAACAATATGATAGAATAATTTAAAATGGACCAATTTAAGGATACAACACTTAGTATAATAATTTGAAGGTGCTCAAAAATCAGTGGTGTTACACACCCACTCAACTCCGAATACCCACACAATCACTAGATCAATCAACAATGAGAAAATGAACTATTCTTGGTGCTTATATGATTAGTGTTTAGAAAAGTACGCTTGCTTGAGGACAAGCAACGTCTAAGTGTGGAAACTTTGATAAGCACCAAGAATGGTACGTAAAAAAGGTCTAAAATGGAATAGAAGTGTAACGTTTTGCCATCCAATCATAACAATGACATGCATTTTAGCTCATATGTGATTAAAATCTTCTAACATCAATTCGATGAAAAGTTTTGAAGTATTTTACAGGTTGGAAAGGGATTTGAGGCTAAACAGAGCAAAAGACAAACGAAATCGCAAAGCAGCATCTTCCCACGCAGCCCAACACACGTGTGGAGGGGCGTGGAATCTTTCCAGTAACTTCCCACGCCCACCACCACGCGTGGTGGCATGCGTGGTCGGGCCAAAGGGCCATTTCGGGAAAATTGTCCCTTTTTGTCACCTATATAAATCCCTTTTGCCCTAAACCTAGAGAGAGCTCTTTTAGAATAGTTTAGATATGAAATTGTTGAGGGTTTTCTCCCCTCTTGGGGAAAAATTCATTTTCTTCTAGATTAGATTAGATCCAAGGGCAAGGATGAAGATTGGAATTTCAAGAACAAAGTGTAAAATAATCCCTTCTTGAGGGTGGTAACTATTCTCTCCAAGTCTTAATCTAATATTTGTTTCTTTGAGATTTCATTTCTTCTTCTTGTTTCTTTAGCATGTTAGAGTAGATTAGAAAGGGGATTGGTGGCCCAAAAGCTAAAGTATGTGGATCTTTGATATAATTGCTAGATGATTTGTGAGTTTCTTGATTGATGGATGATGAACTTGTGTGGATGATGTTCTTTAAGCTTTGTGCCTAAGTGTGGCCACATTAGGTAGCAAACCCATAGGAAGTGAGCGTGTGCGCGATAGCGGCCACTCACAAGTCTAACTCACCCACATCTCCGCCCTTAGTTCGAAAGGACGATGTTCGAGAGGAGTGGTAGACAATGTGTTCGATGAAATGCTCAACCGAATAAGGATGTGGGAGTCCAAAGTGTGACGCCACTTGGTAAAGTGCCACGAACTCCCTAGTCTATTCCACGCCTCTTGCTCACAAAACTATACAACGATAGACCACATAGAGAAGCCTAAAGCCCCAATCTTCGCCTTTCCCTTTATTTTTATCACAACCATTATCAACCTTTTCCCTCTCTTACAAATGAATCCTACCCCTAGCCATTCCCATAACTCTTCCCTTTCAACTTCATAAATGCCAACACACTAATTCGTTCCCATTCGCCATCCTTGAGAGACACGACACTCGGGGAGTCTTGACTCATCGTTTTAACACATTCCACCTACATCCCATCACATTCACACCTCACCGCATACCACAGCTCTGTCAATTGACACGCTTAAAGCTCACACGGAAGAGTCGCTTAATGATAGAGGCAGCGATATGACAAATGAAGTACTGCCCACGCAGCGCACTGAAGGCTTTGATCCAAATGCGTATAAACTCCTAGCTAAGTCTGGTTACGATCCTAAGGAGCCACAAAGGTTGGGAAGGCTTATCCCGGAAGCTAGTGGCAAAGGAATTTCAAAACAGCAGTAAGTTCATACACGTAAGGGGTTGGGGTACGTTTCACAAAAACTTGTGAAGATATTCATAAATCGAGCTACAAGTAACTGCATTACTATTAAGGATCAAGATCAAGATAATAAACAATCTGTTTTTGATAGGATTAGTAAGGTGGAGTCACGACAGTCAGTCTTTAACAGGTTGGGGGCAAGTCCTAAGGAAGTCTAGAAGAAGTCTGTGCATGAGAGACTTGGACTTGTCCCTATCATTAAGAAGCATACCAAGACCCCTTTTGGCACATAACCATCAAAGGAAATCAAGAGTGCTGTCCCTTTCTCATATGAGACGAGAAGCCGATGTCAATGTTCTATGTGGCAAAGTTTTAAAGGCACAACTAAAGATTATCGTGCACACTTCTGTGCAAGAAAAAAATGAAGAAAGTATGGAATCAAGTTATGCAACATATCAAAATGGTCAAGATGTGGAGGCACCACAAGAGTTAGATGGTGATCACAGGGCCATGATACTTTGATGAATGGCAAAATCCACCAAAAATGTTGCACGTGGTTAAACTGCTAAACATCTCACTTGTCTATGGGTGGGCCCAAGTCATAGACACTCCTGACACGCATGAGTCTAAACTGCGTACAGTAAGCTCCGGGCCCACAAGAGTTTAAACTGTGTACGACATTAGCTAAGTTATTTGAACTACGTTTGACTTGATCTCCTTCATGGGAGTACGTAGGCAGCTTAGAAATTTAATTGTCTAAGTTCAGTCATAACAAAAAAAAGGGAGTTCCATTCACATAGCATATCATGGTACTGTTGTAATTCAAGTCAAGGATGATTAATTAGTGTCATGGAAAGGAGATAGAAGAAGTGTAGAAATTATTACAAGATCTGAAGTTGAAGGAAATTATCAAGGCATGTGTTCCCGCAACAATTGACCAGCGCTTAGCATTTCAATCGTATCTTGATCTACGCAGTTTGATTTAAGTGATTTGAGTGTCTTTCGAAAGCTAATTTACAGGGTTAAAACTTTCTTGAAGACGTCAAAGTTTGAACCTGAGTTTTACATTGAGGTGAAGTGAAGTCATGAATCTATCCATAATTTCTCATGTTCAAATGTTAATTGAATCCTCCAAGGATACGATTCATTTGTAGTTGGTATGATTCGTTTTACCTGTTCAGTGGTAATGATTCAGTGGTAATGAAAGAAAATTTTCTTGTATTAAGTTACAAGATTAATTTGCTTTGATAGATCAAGAAATAAAGGATATGATACTACGAGCTTTGGCGGTGAATGCGGTACTAGGGGTTGATTAACTATCAATTTAACTTTGTGGTTGCTTTTCTTACTTGATACCACCATGCTCTTTTGCCCATCAAGTTGTCGATACTGAAAGTGCACCATTTAGAGCCATGTCAAAATTGAGAAGGTCGTTGCATAATCAAAATACTAATAATGACGATGACTAAAGTTATTATTATCATTATTATAAGGAAAAAATATAATATAGAATAAAAATCAACATATTGTTATTACAAAGCAAAAGAAAGAAAAAAAAAACAAAAAACAAAAAGAAGAGACAAAAGAAACAGAAAAGCAAAAAACAAACAAAAAAAAAACAAAAGGGAAAATTCGAAGGAGTGGAAAAATGAGATTGTAAAGTGTGCATATTTTAAAGTTCCTTATTGAAATGTTTCCTGTAGCATGCTTGATATATAGGTCAATTCTTAGGTTGCCGAGGAATGAAACGCAATGGACTAAAATATCGATGTTTTGAAACTTAGACTAAAATATCGATATTTTAATAAAAAAAAAAGGTTAAACATTCCATGCAACCTCTCTCCTCTGTCGTATACAACTATACATACACCTCCAACCTAAAAAAGTATAAATATACATCCAAATACAACCCCTCTCTCAATGACTCCCATGTGCTTCAAAAAAGATCATGCAGATTTCCAATAAATAATAAAATATTTTGTTTCTCTCTCTCCATGCATTCTTCTTCACCATAGTCCAGAATGGACAAAGCCTCACCTACAAACGGAAAGAAGAAAAAGAAATCACAAAAAAAAAAAAAAATCTTGATTCCTGAATGGTTCATATTATTTTGATTTTAATATTTTTTTTAATAATTTTTCTTCTTTATCCTCTATTTACACTAATAATAAGAGCCAATAATGTTAGTCCCTTAACTGCAACTAAAAAATGTTTGATATGAACCTAATGCAAGGTTCAAATAAAGATGGAGTATTGTCCTACGATAGCTCCCAAAGTAAGGATAGAGATGGATCGAAATACCTTAGACCTCACAAGAAACCCTTAGTCTCGAATCCTCAAAGACTTAGAAGAATCCCATTGTAGCTTCAAGTACCTCGATGATGCAATCTTCAATCAACTAGAGTCGGATCTAGTTTCCTTCGATTCAAGAATGAGTCCACGAACCTAAATCTAAGGTTGAAGAAAGGAAGATTGATTCGAGTCCACGAATCAATTTACTAGTTGAGTCCACAACTAGCCACTAATTGAGTCCACAATTAGCTATAAGGTTTCTTACACAAGTGTAAAGAAAAACTTAAGAATTTTATTGAATGAAAGCCTTGCTTAGAATATAATGATATGATTGTGCCATATTTATAGGTATACGGGACATCATTATAACCTAAATACAACGGGAAAAAGAATCCTAAACCTAATCTAGAAAGCAAGTAAATATAGTCCTATTTAGAAATGGATTTATGGAATCCTTTCTAAATACAAACTAGTGTTTTCTCTTTCATGCCAAACAATTTAAAATAATGGAGCTGATTTGGGCCTAATTAATTCCCAAAATAAGCACTTAAACAATTATAAAAAGCATTGAGTTCTTCTTCATCTTTTGCAATTGAGCTTGACTTAGGTTTCCACCATCTTTGAACATAACCAATGAAGAGTTGTCTTAATTGTTTGAACTTTGGGCCTTGTGATCGGCCCAATTGATGTGTTTTCTTAGGCAAGTTTCCGTGTTCTGATCTCCCATCTATCAGCATACCACAACCTCGTGTGTTTGTGTTAGTATGTGTCTCAGAAATGAAAAATGACATCATAATTCCATTGAAATATGACATCATAAATCTGTTACAGAATAACGTACTGCATAAAGTTGATGTGAATTTCAGAGTCAATACTTCCCCAAAAGTAGAGCTGTCAAAGCGGGCTAGCGGGGTGGGCTTGCCATATAAAGTAGACTACCAGCCCCGCGGGCCTTGGCAGACCTACCAAATTTAAAATTTTTTAAATTTAAATAAAAATTAATATGAAAAAATTAAGAAGGGTATACTAGAGTAATTTGAATAGTTTAAACATATATTAATGCATTGGTGTAAAAGAACCCTCCAAAATACAGGCCATAAAATTTAAAGCAAAAGGCGGGGCAAGATGGGCTAAGTCCATTTTGACGGCTCTACCTAAAAGGTTGAATCACCAACCCGGCAGAGCATTTGGGAAGATGTAATCGCTATACTGCCACTGCCGAAGTTTGAGCCTTGTTCTATTCTTTTAAATGTTGCATACTAAATTAGTGAGCTAAGTTCGTGACAATTCCAGAGTTAATACTTAATACTATGTTTACGCGTCAAATAATATGTTAATATTGCTTTTGTGCGCGAGCGTGTTTATGTAGAAGAGGCCAAGAGGGATTTTGGACACCCAGTTTTATATATATATATATATATATATATATATATATAT
>CM008336.1:20000772-20014434 GCA_002525835.2 Ipomoea batatas | reverse complement strand
TGTAGGATATCCCTCATTATATTCGTGATTTGATTTCGCAATAATAGTTTATTTTGATGGTTATTTACAGAAAAAATTAACATGAACTTTGGTCAATTAATTAAAATAACGCATTGGGCATTTATGCAACGATACACCTAATTTACAATGTATATTCAACACAAATGAGAAACTATGCCCTTTATCGTTCTTTTTTGGGGAATGAGAATTTGGTTATATTTTCTAAAAGTGCATTGCGCCAAGGCACTAAAATTATAGTGAAGCACGCTTGGAAACTAAATCAAATCAAGAATTCACTTATGGCGGAAGTGGCAACAAGAGGAAGCATGGATCACGCCAATTATTAATGTTTTGTGTTGCAAAAACTATGTCTAGGGTACTATCTAGTGAGGGTGCTTCCCTTTAGAATTGTTATTGCACCAGTTAATCTAATATTTCTACCACAAGTCATAGCTATACTTTTAAAAAATTTGATAATCTTGCATTGATATACACCAGTATACTGAATGATACTTTGATAAATTCTAAAACACTAATTTAAAAATACATATTGGGCATTGGGTTAGTAACTAGTCTTAGATAAGTTGATCGGACTGTTAGTGAGTAATCACAACGTTTTAAGTTTTATTTTTTGTGAGAATATCTATTAGTCTTCTTGGACAACCTGAACTGAATCCTTTGATAACTAGACTTACATATATACTTCATCTTTAAATACCGACGCCGCATTTTCCCATAAAATTAAAGAACGGTAAGTGGCATAGTTAATTCCCATCACGCTGAGGATAACTCACAGCGTGCTTCACTATAATTCCCATCACGCTGAGGAGCGGGGAGGGACCACTGAGCTTGCGCTGGAGACTGATTGTGGTGATGGAAAAAACAAGGAGGTGCAGCTTGTTGAGCCATATAACGCCAATCCAACTGAGGAACAGATAGGCATGGAAGAGAAAATCGACTACCTGTACCAGACAGCAAAAGAGCTAAAAGCTAAGGTACATATATGATATATCTTAGTTGTTCTATTCTCGCTTATGCTTTATTGTTCAAGTTTTACATTTAGTATTGAGTCATTTCCATTTTTAGTCTTACGGTTATTAGGGCATTGCCAATTTTAGTCCACTTCATTAATTTTTGCCATTTTGCGACCAGTCTTATTTAGTCCTTGCCATTTTTAGTCTACCATTAAAATTTTTGTCAAATAACCATTCAAAACAGGGGTATTTTGATCTTTTCGTACTTTGATCCTCTCTTTAACCCTTTGAAGTAGTTTTCCTTATACATTTTCATCCAATGAAGAGGTCCGGCGAAAGCCATGGCTTTGTAATGTGGCTTACATGGCTTTCGCTAGACCTTTTCATTGGATGAAAATGTGTAAGGAAAAGCACTGCAAAGGGTCAAGGAGATGATCAAAGCATGAAAAGATCAAATATACTCCTATTTAGGATAGTCATTTGACGAAAATTTTAACGGTGGATGGTAAGGAATAAATAAAACTGCCCGCAATGTGGCAAAAATTAGTGGACTAAAATTGACAATGCCCCAATAACAATAAGACCAAAAGTGGAAATGACTATTTAGTATTCTACATCCAATTCGTGAACAGGCTGCCAAAAGGTCGGTACCAAGTGGAACTACATGTGAAGACCTCAAATACAAGAACTTGTATATTGAATCGCAGAAAAAGGTTTAGCTTCTTAAATCCCTTTTTTCCCCTTTGTTTGATTCTTCCACAAGTGTTGCCTCATTTAGATTATTCTGATCAATTTTAGGTTGAAGCATTAACCCAGGATAACATTCAGCTAGTCAAGGATTTGGCTAACTCCCGTGGCAAAAACGAAGCTGTGAGTTAACAATACCTAATAGCTTATTGACATTCATAATTCATTATTCTTACTTATACCCTGTTTAGTTCGACTGAACACAAGTAATATGAAAGCCCTGGCATCGGTGGCATGAATTATTTTAACCTACTTATCTTTGCCTCTAAGGCTCTAACTATTGATAACTGCACATTTTAGGAGTATGTTTCATTGCATATTATCTGTCCTTGTTTTCAGTATGGGAAAATTATTAATGATTTCACGGGAAAGGAAATGATCGTTTTGGCAAATTTTGAGCGAGCTGCTGTCCTGAAACTGTCCAAAACCTATCTGAAGACGCACTAAAGAAAAGTTATGCAGTCAAAAACGCTTCTTCTCTTCAGCCAAAGGCTGCTGCACCTAGTCCAGTTCAAGACGCGAATAAGAAAAGCAGTGCAGATACTGATGCTCCTAATCCTTCGCCTCAACCAAAGATCACGCACACAAACGCTCTTGCTGCAGCAAGAAATACCAAAAGGAAGAAAACCTCTCAATAGCATAAGGAAAACGGAAAAGCTTCCATCTCTACTTTGCACGTTTAAGTGCCCAACTTTAACTAATTTAGAATACTTAGGTGCATAGCTTCACACCTCAAGGTTCATAACTTTACAACAAGCTAAGCTAGGATGCATAAATTAAATTTGCACCTTAAGGTGCAAAACTTTATACATTTATATGCCCATCTTTAACATATAATATAATGTCTATAACTTTGCATCTTACAAAAAGAAACCAACACTCAAAGAAGGAACAATAGGCACTGCCTTATATATAACCTTATTTTTTACTTGAGATGGGTTCCTTCGCATTTGAATATAAATGTCTTTTGTGATAAACACATCATTAAATTTTAACATTAAGCTCTTATAGCATAGGACAAGGTACTGCACTTGTATTATAATAGTCTCTACTCCAAAACTGTATGAAAAATTGAGTTTCTGTCAAACCATTTTCGACAATACAACTCATAAAATCTGGATCATGACAAAATGCGCCAAAAACGCTACGTACCCATATCAAACCCTGGTAGAGTGGTAGTAACATGCATGCATAGACATATATACAAAAGCTTTTTATTTTTATAATAAGTGGGGAGATCAGACATTCACTAAATTCCCTCCTTGTGATCAAACCAACCAGCCTATGTTACTTATAGCTTGATTGACCAAAATTAAGAAGGCCAATAAATTGTTTCAATTAAGAGTTTCTTTTCGGTAAATTCACCAAGTCTATCTCGGGCTGGCCCATCAAGAGGAATCGAATCCGAGTTCTCCCGAAATTTTTCCCCACAAAGAGAGTTCACTTGTCATTTGAGCTACCCCTTAAGTTGCTAGCTTAAATTAAGAGTTGATCGAACTTGATATATCGTGGTTATTACTCAGCTTATCGTCTGACCACCTTGATTGAAGTTGCTTCCTAGAAAGCCTCTCTTTGATATGTGATCATGCATGCTAGTTAGCTCATTCTTCATCGCCACCTTAGCTTCATCCATGGCGGCTACCCATAAGAAAAACGCATGCAGATACCTAACCCATACCGAAGAAATCCTGGTGTGGAGTAGGTGAGAAGGAGCTATATATATATATATATATATATATATATATATACACGGCGCATTAAAAACCAGCAGCTACTCACTGCTCCTATGGCGCATTTAAAACCCAGAGCTACTCACTCACTCACTCATTGCTAGCTGTCTCGTCATACCACTATTCTATCTGGGAACAAAATCGATCGATCAGAATCATCATTATTATCCATCAAGATGTCTGGGCCTCAGTGCTGTGAGAATCCACCCACTTTGGATTGGGTCCGTGGTGGAGCTGGGTGGCCTCAACTCATATGTTACCGGTTCTTCCAATTCCAAGCTCGCTATCATCCTTGCCTCCGACGTTTTTGGTACGAATTTCTCAGAGTTTCTTGATCTGCATTTAATTGTTCATGAAATTAAACTCAGAAAGATTAGACCTTTAATTTAATTTGTTGTTCTTCCATATATTCACTTTCCTCTCTTTCACTCTTGTTTTAATTTGCAGGTTATGAAGCTCCAAATCTCAGGTACCCTCATCATTTCTCCTAATCAATCTGCATGCAAATTTTAATCTTGATTCTGGCTGATTACTTGATAGCTACAAAATTATTCAAGTGGGAATGACTCATTGACAATCTAGGCTGGTTTAACTGTCCTTTGATGACTAGGATAATGAGGTTTACCTCGTGCACACACTCATTAGTGGCTATGGGTTTTTATCATCACTCAAAGAATTTTTATTTTTTTTTAAATGCTTCTTGTTCCCTTCCGTTTTTATAGTTACTGCTTCACCTGTACTGTTTTGCTGCTAGTACTACTGTTTGGTTTTCATCAGACTTATTCTGTAATATATGAATTGAAGGAAAATAGCTGACAAAGTTGCAGCTAATGGATATTATGTTGTGGTTCCTGATTTCTTCTATGGAGATCCCTTACTTTGTTTCTGGCAGCCAGCCCATGGATGACTGGCTTCAAGAGCATGGAACAGTATGTATTCTGTACTCATCATACTGCAATAATATTGCCATACATACATATATACTCCTTATGCCTCAAGTGAACTATTTCATTATATTGTGCAGAAATTTCCCATTCTTTATGATCTTTTTGTGTGCTTGCTTGCATGACACCATGATGGCTCTGATCTAGAACTGTAGTGTGTAATTGTTTGTGTAGGACAAGGGATTTGAAGACGCGAAATCTGTAATTGCTGCTCTAAAGAGTAAAGGGATCTCTTCCATAGGAGCTGCAGGATACTGCTGGGGTGGTGAGTATCAGATCACAAGTCCCATCCTCTTGTTTCAGATTGTATGTAATTGTGACATCTGAATCTCTTTGCAGCTAAGCCAGTTGTGCAGCTGGCTCAGTCCAAGGATTATATTGAAGCTGCAGTTTTATTGCACCCATAATTTGTTACAGTGGATGATATCAAGGGTATGGACCATTGAAATTTGCATTCCACAAGTTGGTCTGACTTGATAACTACAAAGTTACAAGTTCAACTCCGAGTAGTGAAAATGGCCTATTGGCCTTCTTGGTTTAAGACGGTCAGCTATGGTTAAGGTTAGACTGGTGGTTTACATACCTCCTTGTGGTTCTTTGCTAACTAAGGTCACAAGGGTCACAAGGTGGGATTCACCTAGTGTACACCCTTGGGTAGTGATTTTGGCCTATGGGTATCTCTCGTCACTCAACAAAAAAATTGCATTGCATGCATCTTGCAGACAAAACACATTCTTTGAGTAGTTATGGTGAAAATTGATTTGTTTTCAGAGGTGAAGGTTCCTCTTGCTATTTTGGGGGCTGAACTTGACCAACTAACTTCACCAGAGATTATTAAACAATTCGAAGCGATCCTTTCATCACAATCTGAGGTCACATTGCACGAAACTTATGGTCTGTCTGTTATGTAATTGGTATGGTATCTCATAGTTTTAGACTAAGCATATATGCATTTGTTGTTCTTGGAAACAGGTGGATTACTTTGTGAAAATCTTCCCTGGTGTTGACCATGAATGGACCATAAGGTACAATGATGAAGATGAGAACGCTGTGCAGAGTGCTGAAGAAGCCGCCTATCAAGACATGTTGAATTGGTTTATTAAGAACATTAAGAACTAATGGTTAAAGCATGGATTTCATATTCATACAGGCATACCGTTGATTTGGTGGATGGAGATACTTTTGGTTTGATTTTGTTTTTTATGAGTGTCAAAATCATATCTTGTGTCTTCTTGGTTTGTAGTTCTAAATTATGTGCTGGTACAAATTTGATAAGGTTTTCTGCAGTAATAAATTGAAAAATGTATGAGGTCCTTTTAATCCAGCTTGTTTAAGTATGGTGTTTTTGTTGGGTTGATGCCTATGGGATTTCAACTCTAGGTTTTGAACTAACGCATATTGTCAGCCATGGGACAATAGAATTTAAAGTAGTCAAAGCTAAACTAGCTAATTTGGTGACATACACCATTCGAAGAACATCCGTAAGCGCAATTGAATTCCATGGCACTGTTGGGCAATGTTAGCTACATGTGCTCATTGGATCAAGTTGTTCAGTGCCTTGTTTAGATCATTTAGGAACATTTCTGTATTCTATTTATGATTATTTTTGAAAAATTATTCCTTATTGGGTGTTCCATGAATACAGTGTGACAATCACAATTTAACAGGTTTTCGTATATATGTTTTTTTACCATACTGACACGCACTCGTAAAGCCAAGTGCTCAACCTAATTTATCAGATCAACCTGGCTTTCGTTGTTCATATTGTTAGTATTATTGCACAGTACTGCACACACATTTCAACCCAAGTGCACACCAACTTGTTGTACATCTTTTCATACACACACTCAATCTACACATTATAGCACACCCAGTTTAAACCAAGTGCACAACGTAGTGTATAACATCAACTTGGTTCCTGTCAATTCGTTTTGTTAGTAGTTTTGCACATTATGACACAAATATTTGTGTAGATTTGACATCATTTGGACAAAAATGTGTCATTTAAAAACCCTAGACAAAAACATGTAAAGTACCAATGTCATTACCTTCTTTTCAAAATCCTATTTGAAAGAAGGTAATTGGACTACATTCTTTTATTTTTTTTTGTTTGACCAGAATTTCTCACAAAGAAGGTAATTGCATTGTCTTCTTTTCACTCTCAATTTTTAATAGGAAATTTTTATTACTTTAAATTTTTGTTTTAAAATTTTTATTTTATTAAATATTAATTAATAACATAAAGTTTTTAGAAAAAAATAATCATATAAACAAAAATTTTAAAATTTTAAATAGTCAGATCGGCTAAAAAGGTCGTCAACTCTAACAAAATGTAAAATTTTACTACTATACGCTTTTATATATTAATTAATTAGAAATGTAAACTCCATTAATTTGTTCAGTATTTGTGATTATAAGAATTGATACGTTTTCATAAACATCCTTCGTAGTTCTATATTTAACTAGAACACAACCCTTCAAATTTTTATTACTTCGAATTTGTTTTTCAAAATTTTTATTTTATTAAATATTAATTAACATCATAGAATTTTCAAAAAAAAAATAATCACAATAACAAAGATTTTTAAATTTTAAATTGTCATTTGTAGTATGATGGATTCCATGATATTAATAACGTATTTTTAAATATTTTTATTATGTATTTATTTATTTATTTTATTGTCATTTGAAATGAAATGAATAACTACATAATCTACATTGCATGTGGGGGACAGAAATGAAAACTTCGTAAATTGTCTAGACAATTCACTCCAACGGACGGAAATAATAATTTAATATTAATATAGAATAAACTCCATAACACTAATTATTATTATTAACCTAAATAATAATAATAATAATAATAATAATAATAACTACACTACAGTTCGTACTTCTAATAATAATAATAATAATAATAATAATAATAATAATAATAATACCTTTGTATCATTAATAATATTTGAGGAGAGAAGAAGGTACTCTTTTGCTTTTACTCTTCTGGGTGTCAGCTTTTGCTTTTACTCTTCTTTTTTTTTTTATAAGAAGGTAATCTCATTACCTTCTTCTCAAAAATCCTAATGAGAAGAAGGTAATGAAATTAGTACTTTACATCTTTTAGTCCACCTTTTTGTTTCTACCCATTTTTGTCCCATCATTGTCAAATCTACCCAAAAAAGTCAACAACCCCACAAACAGTTCAACCCAAGTGCCTACCAACCTGTTTTATGTCTTTTCATAAACACACTCATTCTGCACATTATTTCACGCACAGTGTAACCTAGGTGCACAGACTAGTCTATCATATCATCCTGGTTTTCGTAAATTCTTTTTGTAATATTATTGCATATTTTGGCACACTCAATTCAACTCATGTGCACATCAGCCTGGTATTGGGGGCATTGGTACATGCACATTCGTTTACGTGTACATGCACACATTCCATTTTTTGTCATTTAATAAATGATTCCTCGCTTTGCAAAGAAAAATAAAAAATGATTCGTCGACAACTACACCATTTTTTTAAATCTTTCCAACAACAAGCTCTGATGCTACAAGAAGTTGCAGAAAGCCACCAAACCATTTAACTTTAAAAAAAACGTTATGTATTACCATTTAGGCTATGTTTTTCAAACAAAGCTGAAAATGTAGCTAAAAGTTAAAAAGTAGCTGAAAGTTGAAAAGTTATAAGCTAGTAGTTGTAATCTGAAGAGTTGTTAAGCTAGCTGTTATGTTTAAAAGTGTTTGGTAAAATTAGCTTTTTGATAAGTTTATAAATGTAAAAAGACTAAAAATAACATCTTCATAAAATTTAAATAGTTTTAAATTTAAATAAGTTTGTTCACATATTAAAATATAAAAATAATAAAATCAATATATTTTAATAAAATATAAAGTAAAAATATATATTTAAAAATATATAAAGTAAAACAAAATATTTATAGTTCATAAAAAATTAATGTTCGAACACACAAATATGAAATTGAAATTACATGACAAAACATATTGAAGAGAAAAAATACCAAAAAAAATTTAATTGGGATGAGTTTAAAAGATGTTATTTATTTAAAATAATAAGGATAAAGATAGAAAAAAGTTAAGAAACTATTAGCTTATTTTGGAAACATTATCAAATAAGGCTTATAGCTTATTACACTAACCTTATCCCCAAATCTCTCATACTCTAAAAAATGGGTCCTACTTTCACACACTTAATTTGCAAATTATTTACTATTCACATTACATCCTTGCAAATCTAATACTCCCTCCGTCCCTAATTGTTTGTCTCATTTACTTTTTGCACGATTTTTAATACAACATAACAAATGATATTAACTTTACAATTTTGTCCTTCAAAAGTAGGTGTTATTTGTACAAAGTACAATTGTACTTACCTCATTAATAGTCTAAAAAGTTGAAAAGTCAAAAGGGTAAATTGGGAAATGTTGAATGATAGTTATGTTCAATTTTAGAAAGAGGACATTATTTTGGGACAAACTAAAAAGGAAAGTAAGACAAGTAAAATGGGACGGAGGGAGTATATTTTTAAAAGTGGGCATAATATCACATCAGTTTAAAACATTAATAAATAAATAAAATAAAATAAAATAAAGTACATTAAAAATTAAGAATAAAAGAATACAAAGGATTTGACACTAAATAAATAAATAAATGATGTGGCAAATGCCACATCATACTGCCAATCCCATATATATTGATAGAGATGGAGGCAACCTTAGTAGCTTAAAATAAGTCATAAGCTCCTAAATAAGTCCTCCCATATATATTGATAGAGATGGGGGCAACCTTAGTAGCTTAAAATAAGTCATAAGCTCCTAAATAAGTTCCGTCAACAAGAACCTTAATCATATAATGACCATCTAGAATCCTAAGCTACAATTTTTTCTTTGTCATTCAATGAATTATTCCCCAACAACTACACCATTTTTTATCTTTCCAACAACAAGCTATGATGTTATATATCTTTGAATTAAAATATTTAATGCTACAAGTTGCAGAAAGCCACCAAAACCATTTAACTTTAAAAAAAAATAGCATTGCATTATAGAGGGTGTCTTGCCATTATTGAATTCCTGTTGATATTAATTAAATTAGTTCCATCCAGCCAGTTGCTTCTTCTGTGAAAGCTTACACACAAAGACACAATCAAAGTAAGTAACAAAAAATTGCAGTTGCATTATCACACACAAACAGATCTAGAGATCCAAGGATAGATGGCTTGTGTAGCTGTAGCTTCTCTTCTCAGAACAATAGAGCTTGAGTTCTTCCAATATCACCCTCGTCCACTTGTACTGCACTATGATCTCATCTCTCCCAACAAAGACTTGATCCATTCTTTCCCCCAAAAGCTTGGATTTCTCATAAGTCAGCTCGATGAGGAAAGAATCAATATGGATGGTGTTGAAGCAGTTAAACACTTGGAAACCAAGCTCAGGGATTTAGCTTTCAGAGTAGAAGATGAAATCGAAATCCTAGTAGAACATCTTTATGGTGATGATGATGATGATGAGGAGGATATTGATGATGATGAATATTTAGTCGGAATAGCAGATCTTTTTGTAGAAGAGGAAGATATGTACGTGGAAAAACCACAGAGGGACACAGATGCGGAGAAGACGACTCAGCCTTGTGTGAAACTTGGTCAAGTTTTTCAAACTGCAATGGAAGAAATTGAAGCCATCAACGAAGAGTTGGTGAAAATCAAGAATAGGGACGAGGTAGAAGAAAGAAAGACAGCCCATGATGTTCTACAAAGGTCTGAAGTTGTTTCCTCCCAGGCACAAATGGTCGGCAAAAATGATGAGTTTGAGATTATCAAGAAGCTGCTAACTCAACTTGGATCTAAGGAAAAAGAAGTTGTATCAGTTGTAGGTATGGGAGGAATCGGTAAGACAACTTTGGCTAGACAAGTTTACGAAGATCCATCAATTTCTATCCACTTTGACGTGCGAGCCTGGGTTGTCGCATCCCAACTTCACAATAAGAGGCAAATGCTTATAGGTCTTCTTAATTCAATTTCCAAGCAAGGCAACCTAGAAAAATCTACCGACGAGGATCTTTCTTTAAAACTCTACTAATGTTTGAAGCGTCAAAGGTACATGGTTGTGGTGGATGATGTGTGGAGTGGTGAGGCATGGGATGATGTTAGCAATTGCTTTCCTGAGGATGGAAATGGGAGTCGAGTATTGTTAACTACTCGTCTTGCTGAGGTGGCAAATTATTCTAGCTCCAACAATGACTTTTCTCATCATATGCAATTATTGGATCAAAGTGATAGCTGGAACTTATTTTGTGAAAAGTCAGGTAAATTTCGTGGTGCTGAATTTGAGATAATCGGAAGGTCAATTGTTAAATGCTGCAAAGGATTGCCTCTAGCAATAATTGTGGTTGCAGGACTGTTTTCCAAACTTAGCACAGTAAATGAGTGGGAGAATATTGCAAAAGTTCTAGACTCTTCAACAACAACAACTATTGCTGCAATATAATGCTCAAAAATACTATTACTGAGCTACAATCACTTGCCTCACCATTTAAAGGCATGTTTTTTTATATTTAGGAGTTTTTCCAGAAGATTATGCGATCAATGCTAATGAGCTTGCAAGGTTATGGTCTGCTGAAGGACTTGCAAAGACATCGGAGAATGAAAACTTTAATGTAGTGGCTGATAGACACATACAAGAACTTAAGGATCGAAACTTAATTCTTGTGAGCAAGTGGAGTTGCTGTGGAAGAAAAATTAAAGTGTTTGGGGTGCATGATTTATTGCATGCATTTTGTGTGAAAGAAGCTCAGAAGGAGAACCTTCTACATGTTGTTCGAGTAAATGGTTCAGATTTTCCTCAAAGATGCTTCCGTTGGGTAAGCATACAATCATCAAAATTGGATGTCTCTACACTATGTTATTCTTCAAGAAGTTGTCGGTCCTTCTTCTGTTTTTCACATGACAACATAAGCTTAAATTGGGAACACCTCAAGCTAGTGAGAGTACTCTTCTTTACTAGCCGTGTGATGCACACAAATATTGTGGGTTTCGTTAATTTGAGATACTTGTCGGCGCGTGGTAATCAGAGTATTGTGAAACTGTTTAAGGCTTGGAATCTTCAAACACTTTCTACTATTTATGCAGTTGATAAGAACTATTTGGAGTTCCCACAACTACAATATTTTGCTTGCTTATTTATTAGGGGACATTCTCCCAAATGTTTTCATCAAAACTTGCAGTGCCTTTCTTGGTTGGAGCCTAAACATTGCACAAAAGAATTCTTTACACATGTTCCATCTGTAAAGAAGATACGGATTGCCCGTGGTGATAGAAGAGAGTCCAACGATTGCATTGAGAACCTTGTTAATTTACAGCAACTGGAGAGACTCCAAATTAATGCTAATAAATGGGATAATACGAGTCCAAACATAGTCCAGATCAACAGCCATATTGTTCTCTTGAAAAGTCTTAAGAGGTTAAGATTTCAAGGTAATCAATTTGAGTGGAATGGAATTAATGTTCTTTGCAAGTTGCCTAGGCTGAAGGTGCTCAAGTTAAGTGGCGGTAGCTGTTTAGGCAAACAGTGGGAGCTACCTGAGGATGACAAATTCTGCCAGTTAATTGTTTTGAAAATTGGTTCAACTGATCTCAAGGATTGGAAAGTAACAGGTGATCATTTTCCAAAACTTGAGCACCTCTCTCTTTCTTATTTCAGCAAATTGAAAGAGATCCCTAGTGGGTTTGCAGAAATTTCAAATTTGAAATCAATCCAATTAGCGTACTGTCGTCGTTCTATGGTGGTTTCAGCTGAAAAAATCAAGGAAGAACAACTTGATTATTTAAATAATATTGTGGATGTGGTTGTGGTCAAGTGTCGAGCGAGATGGCTACGCTAGCTCGATCTCTCTCCCGGCCTTTATCTTTTTTAATTACTCTATCTAAACTCCATTCAGTTTCATCATTATCCTAATTTAGTTTCAATGATTCATGACAGATTTCTGAGTCTGAGTCTGATGAAGCTTTGTTTGATGAAATTGAGTTGTGCCAGAAGAGCAGAAGGAAGAAAGCTTGAGAAAAGAAGACTAGAGAAAAATGGGTAGCTATGCATATCTATCATTGTGAAGCATAAAATTTGACTTTGCAACATTGTATTGTGTAGCTCTAAGTGAGAAAGTCTTGCATCACTTTGTTGTGCTTTGTTGTGCTTTTTGCTTTATAACCGTTTATCTCTCACAAAATTTTGATGTTGACATTTTCATTGAGATTCACAGGATGAAGATAACTAATTATCAATTACCACATTAAGAAATATAAGTGAGAAAGTACATGTAATAGAACTAGTTAGTAAATGTATCAGAAAATAAAAAATGACATCATAATTCCATTGAAATATGACATCATAATTCCATTGAAAAATGACATCACAAATCCATTACAGAATAACTGCATAAAGTTGATGTTTTCTTAGGCAAGTTTCCGCGTTCCCAATCTATCAGTATACCACAACCTTGTGTGTTTTCCCAACTCCGATCTGACTAGCAGTTGGGAGGATGCAAACAAGATATCTGTCCACTTTGAACATAATTCCTACACTATTGTTGTTGAGGTTTGAATCTTAGTCTTTTCTTCCAAATATTACCTACTAAACCAATGAGCTAAGTTCACGCGGGCAATTCCATGATTAATACTTACTACTATTTTTACGCGTCAAATTATATATTAATGTTGCTTTTGTACGCACGAGTCACGACGCGTTTATATAGAAGGGGCCCAGAGGAATTTTGGACGCATATTTTACTGTGAACCACGGTATAATGACTGGATTTTGGACACCGATTTGGGATCTATTTGCGTGTCATTGTGTTTTTGGCTGGTTTACCACAATTTTATGCGTATTTTGGCATTAATAATTTAAATTCTTTTTCCCCTTTTATACTATGTTTATTGAATTATATTATATTTACTCCCTTCTAGACATTATACTTTTTAAATAGTATTTTAATATAATTCTAAATATGTAAATTTTATATACTAATATTAAACTAAATAAGTATGAAAAATTAAATTGTACTCCATAAATAACTTCAATTAAACGGAATCAAACACAAAATAAAACTGGGGGAGTATGTGTATGTGTATGTTTAAATTGAACTTTTGTTACTTGTTACTTGAATAATTGATTATAGCTTTTATTTGATATATTTATTATTTAATTTAATATAGACATTAATTTGAAAAAAAAAATCATATAATATTTTTTTAAA
>CM008336.1:19971136-19987451 GCA_002525835.2 Ipomoea batatas | reverse complement strand
AAAAAAAAAAAAAAAAAAAAAAGAAAAAAAAAATGCAACTATTGTACCACCAAATCAAGTTGGCATCTCTGTTATTATATGATTTTCGTTATAATAATATTTCAAATTTAAACATTACGTACACAATAAGTACAAGTAATTTTCGAGCTTTTTTTTAAAAAAAAAAAAAAAAATTAAGTGGATGATAGTCAATCACATTATATCATTAAAAAAAAAAATCTTGATAAGTTGTTCAGATAAGATATTACTTATTGTACGAGTAGAAAACGAAATTTCTTTGATTCAAATGGTTGGGCGTCAGCCGGGTTGACTGAGTTCAGCCGCTACTTGATTCGGGACATGACGTTGTGATTTATCATGGTGTGATGTAATTAAATGGTTAATATCCACCTACTTATTACCAATTGATTTTAAGTAGGATCGGATATGACAACTAGCTAGCCAAAAAACTTTGTGATTAAGTGTGCTTGACTCACCGCAGTCACATGATAGGTGAAATCTAACAATTGGTATCAAAGCCGAGGACTGATGTCACGAGTTTGAATCGATGGCGAGGCGAAAGCCAAGTCCAGTCCCAGATAGGATGTGGGCGTAGGTCAGGAATCCTGTGAGGGGGTTTAATGGGTGCGGAGACTAAGGACCGATTCAGGTATGCTGCGCAACTAGACTTGGTGATCAAAGGTTGCGACAGGTGCCTGGATGGAGGATTGTTGGGCGTCACCCGAGTTCAGCCCTTGCTCGATTCGAGACGTGGCGTTGTGGCTTACCATGGAGGTATGTGGTTAAATAATTAAGGAATAAGGGTCAAATAGGCCACCGAACTAAACCTGAAACTGCAATTAGGCCATTGAACTCAAAAACAATCCAATTGGGTCCCTGAACTACACAAATCCATGCAAATTAACCCAAAGTGACTTGTTTGACTTGATCTTCCGGTTACCAACTTTAAAAATAATATTTTAAAATAATTTTAAATAAAATAATTAATTAAAATTAAATTTAAATTTTAAAATTAAAAAAAGGACCCAATTGACTTGTTCCTGTTTTTTTTTTTTAAATTTAATTTGAATTAATTAATTTAAAAATTTTTTAAAATATTATTTTTAAAGTTAGTAACCGGAAGATCAAGTCAACAAGTCACTTTGGGTTAATTTGAATGAATTTGTGTAGTTCAGGGACCCAATTGCATTGTTTTTTAGTTCGATGGCTTAATTGCAGTTTCACTTGTAGTTCGGTGGCCTATTTGACCCTTATTCCAATAATTAATGCCTACCTACTTATCACCAATTAGTTTTAAGTAGAATATGATAACTAGACAACTAGATAATCAAATAATTATGTGGTTAAGTGTGCATTCAGTAACACAGACTCACTGAAAAATAAGTATTAATAATGCAACGCTGAAATCTAACACAAACCAATAGTTTCATTTTAATGTGGTCCCTTTTAATTATTATATATTCTTGTATCATATGATTGCCCGGAGCATTGATTGGACTTTACACAACCTAAGGGGAAATGCAATTTACACACAACGTACGATGAGGTTTTAGTGCGGCATGAAGCACTGTCGGTAGGTTAAAGTTGCAGGTTACATTTATAAATATTGATCGTAAAAATAAATTACCCTAAGCTAGTTGAATGTTTGTCTATCGAGATTATGGCTATGTTTGACATATTACATCGTTGGACTGTAACCACTAGTTCAGCTTTGAAACCAAACAATTAATGCTTGGACTGTGGTTACATTTATAACAAGGGGTAACTATCATAAAACGTATCATCATTTTATTAGTTTTCTTTATTTAATTATTATTGTATAAATTTTTAATGATATCTTATATTTGATTAATTAATGATGAAATAAGATAATTCATGATAATGAAAGAGGGCATTTGGTTCAAACATTGGAATCAAAGTGGTAATTAGAATCAAATGATTAATAATGGTAATGACTTTAAAAAATAGAATGAATATATTTGTTTGATACTAAATAAGAATTTGAATCAAAATAAATAATTAAATAATTAAAATAAAAATATTACACACAAATATATGTGTGTATTAAAGTTCCATATTAAATAATGGACAATGAGATTTTTAGATTTTTTAAAATTATTTTTCTTCACCATTTTTTATACCATCGTTCAAAATTAGAGGATGAGAAGTGTAATTAGTTTTATACGTAGTAATTACTAAGGTGATGTTTGGTTGGAAATTTTTGTACCATACTATGAGATTTGATACCATTATCATGTTTATTTGCATATTTTTACTATCATATTACTGAATTCAAATACCTTAGTAATCATAAAACCATTACCCTTTTCTTTTTCCAAACTTTTGAACAATGGAATAAAAAATGAGGAAGAAAAAAAAAAGGTCATTATTTATGAACTCAACACACACACACACATATATATAAACTCAAATGCGGTCAGACCTTAACATGCGACAGGTGCAACGGCAACATTAGGTATGCAAAAACGCACCAATTGTGTTAGAACTTTGAAACACACAACAAAGAAATGCACCACAAAATGCATCATTAGGTACGCATAACCACAAAACGAACCTTTAGGTATGCATAAACGCACCACATAGTGTTCGGAAAAACACCATCCGGTGTAGTGAGGTATGATGCGTTTTGTGGTGCGTTGGTGCATTTCATTGTTGCTTTCCTAACACAATTGGTGCATTTTTGCATACCTAATTGTGCAGTCGCACCAACCGCATGTTCAGGCCTGGCTGTACTTGGATTTGGTGTATATATATATATATATATATATATATATATATATATATATATATATATCTGTTCAAATGTGGTCGCACATTTCCATGCGGTGGTGCAGTATACACCACTATGTATACAAATATACACCACTCAATGTTACAAAATGCACAACAATTAAAATATACAAAAACACCAAAAAACACACAACACAGTGACACACCCAAAATAATGCACCATAACTCCCATGCCTTTAATTGTGCATTTCGTACACTGTGTGGTGTATATTTGCATACCTAGTGGTGTGTTTTTAGTGATGTGTATCTAATGGTGCATATTTGTGTTGTCTATTTTCTAACATTGAGTGGTGTATATTTGTATGCATAGTGGTGCGGTCGCACTAACCGCACGTTAAGGCGCAACCGCACCTGATATATATATATATAGTAAGGTTTTCGGGTGAGATAAAAGCCGCAGGTGAGAAGTGAGATAGAACCTTAGTCCTTGTTCAAAAATATTTCGCCACATACGAACTTCAACAATGTGCACTGTAAGACTTAACAATGTGCACTAGAAGGCAAAAAATGCGAACTGGAGGCACAATGATGTGAAATAATTATTGAAAAATTAAATTTAATATAGGATCATCATCACAAATCATAAACGACCATAAATAATAAACAAACAAATAATATTCAACTCAAATTAGTAATTAGTGATCAAGATTAATTGATCTTTTAAAAAAAGTTCGTCATTTACAATTAAAAAAAAAAAAAACTCTGGAAGGCACAACAACGTGCACGGTATGGCATAAAAATGTGCACTGGATGAAGGAACAATGTGCACTGTATGACACAACAATGCGCTCTGTTAGAAAGAACAATGTGCATTGGAAGAAAGAACAATGTGCACTGTATGGCATAACAATGTGCACTGGAAGAAGGGAAAATGTGCACTATATGGCATAACAATGTGCATTGGAAGAGGAAACAATGTGCAGTGTATGGCATAACAATGCGCACTAGAAGAACGGAAAATGTGCACTGTATGACATAAAAATGTGCACTGGAAGAAGGAAAAATGCGCACTAGATGGCAAAAAAAACTTATGTCATTGCGTTTTTTTAAAAAAAAATCATCAATTTGGACCTTTGATCTGGACGCAATCTACGAGTATAATTTCATCTTATTTCTCATCTAAGGCAATTGTTTCACAGGATCGTTTATATATATATATATATATATATATATATATATAGGGTCACACTTGTGTGAGACCGTCTCACGTATCCTTATTCGTGAGACGGGTCGGGTAGGTTAAAGCACCAAGTAAATGTCATACTTATGTGCTCAAATATAACACTAATCAAGAATACAATTTTTGTTACTTATAAGAGAAAAAAGTAATACATTTTTCATAATAAGTAATGTTGACAAGTGCTCCTTACTTATAAGGGCAAATATAATACTTTTGAGGAAAAATATAATACTTTTAAACGAAATGTAAAAGTATTGTATTTTTTCTTAAAAGTATTACATTTACCCTTATAAATAACAAAAATTTTATTCCTTATTAGTATTACATTTGAGCATATAAGTATGACATTTGTTCATATAAGTGTTACACATGTATCTTGACCCGACCCGTCTCATAGCGAGACAGTCTCATAAGAGTTTTTGCCATATATATATATATATATATATTCACTACGTCGTGAAAATTCAAGGAAATTATCTTTGAGCAAAATCTAGCAGCATTCCGAAATTGTCGCACAAGCAATCTAAGCTTAAATTTGTAGTACTAATGTAAATATTAAATTGATGTCGTATAAGAATTAGTATAGAATTATATAAGATCTTTACCCATTATACTTCGCAAATTTTACTATGGATTGCGGTCCATAATGCATGGTAGTCCATGCATCAAAACGACATTGTTTTGATTAATGAAAAGAAACGGTAAAAACGGCTCTGTTCCTCGCGTTAACTCTGTGTGTATTATATATTCAATTTCATTTTATATGAACTGCAGTTCCCTTTCAACACAACTACAGTTCATTTTCGATATAACTATAGTTCCATTCGACATTATACACTCAAATATGTGAAATTGTTATTCAATTTCTTTTTAATACAACTATAGTTTCTTTTATAATACACTGCAGTTTCTTTTCAACACAACTACAGTATCATTTCGATATAACTACAGTTTCATTAGACATATACACTCAAATATGTGAAACTGTTATTCAGTTTCATTTTATATACACTGCAGTTTCCTTTCAACACAACTATAGTTTCATTTTGGTATAACTACAGTTTCATTTGATAATATAAAAACAAATGTGAGGTAGTATCTTTTGAAATGAACTGTAGTTTCATTTACGAAGCTCCATTAAGACTCGACGGCAACCGTTTCTTTACTTAATGAAACGATGGCGTTTTTGAGACCATGGTCCACCGTATAATGACTGACTATACTTTTCGTAGGCCTATTTTGGCCCTTGCATAATACCCAATAGCACAGAGTTTCAATTTTATAGTGCCCAATATCTATTTTTGAATAAATTATTGTGTTGATATAATGGATGTACATTATAATATACTAAAAGTATATTATTCGTGTAATGGATGTACATTATATTATACAAAATAATGTACTGCCAATACTAAAATAATGTAGTTTCCTTGAATACAATACACATTTTTAATATACTAAAAGTACATTATTTGTGTACTGAATGTCTGAATGTACATTATTTGATAATATGGTCTTCACAATAATGATTGCTATTTTTGACCTAGCTACTTAAGAAAAATATGTAATTAAGCTCACATTCCTTCACGTCTCTTTCTATATATCTTGCCTAAAACTCATCAAATTTTTTCCCCAAATCACCCACCACCATAGAAGAGGGCAAAATTCTTCCTTCCTCAATTAATTTTTCAACATCTCCCAAATTTCTTTGATTGCTAAAGTTGTAATTTAATTGCCAAAGATCTTGTGGTCAAACGGCATAGATGTGACCCTCCCAAGTGAGAGGTTACATGTTTGATCTCCAGTGAGGGCGTTGGCTCAGTCAAATCTTCAGTTTTTATGTACCACGGCTAACGGCCCTAACTTTGTGTTTGATGTTCTCTTATGGTCCTAACAATTTGAAAACCTAATTTTATTAAATATGAGATATAATGCCTATATATATTATATAAATTCACATCATATATTAAATTCACGTATTGCATGTCAACATTATCATCGATCTTATACAAATTTTGAGGTTGAAAATTAAAAATTAAAAAAATTAAAGTACAATACATCATGACGTTGTAAATATCAAGTTCGGAAATATAATAATGCCTAAGGGGTCATGCTACGTCCTACGTGAAGTATCCCTACAAAAATTATTGCTTAATATTCACTTTTTGAAACATTATTAAATTGACTTTTTGTATTTATTTATTGTATGAACTTTTTATTACAGGTGATATGATAAATTAATTCTTGAGTTATCAACAAACTAAATAACATTTTTTTAGAAACAATATCTCGTCAAATAATGAATATTAACTAACAATTTTAATAGGGAAAAATTACATTTTTCTATTCTTGCACTTTTATAAGTTTGAAATCCAAATTTGAGGGTCATTCATTGTTCCTACTTCCTATCTTGGAGTTTGTGGTCGAGGAGATAAATCGTGGGACGTGTCTAAACTAGACAACATGCTCAAATGCTTATAAAAGAAATTTTGTTCATTAGAGTGTGACTTTGATATTATATAGAGATAGGAAGAGAATGTATTTATTATGAGGAATGAAGAGAGCTTAAATAGCTTGCATACAACATCAAAATCCACTTCTACGCTAATAACAAGCAAGCAGATTAAATCTAACAAAATCAAACAAAGTATAACCACACAAACTAAACATAATTGATCGAACAAATTGTTCAATGTATTTTGAATGTGTATAATGTATGAAGAATTGAGAGAGGAAAAATCTAGAAATTGGCTTAAGGAAGCCTCTTTTATTAAATGTTTAGAGGGAGAAAGTGTAGAGTGGAAGAGAGAGAATGACCTCCTCTCCTGTGTGTTATAGAGAGAGGGACAGAAAAATAGATCCCTTTACTTGAGAGTCTAATGACCTTTATATAGGCCTAAAATATTGACTTCGACCCGAACTGTTTAACTCTAACCCGATTATAAAACGAGGGTAAGGACTGTAAAGAGAGATCAAACCCGGGAAATATTCCCTATCAATAATGAATAATATACACTACTCCTTTACAAGATCTAAACCTCCCATTTGGTCTTTGGTAGGCCGGATTTTAACTTTGCACGCTACACTACTAGTGAAGTAAAATTTATGAACTAATTTTGAGTTGATTAATTAGTTGAGTTGTGTCTCGAGGCATCCCAACACTTCTATAGGCATGGCCTCAAGGGAATAATTAATATTTAATTGCGTTACTCAAACAAACGTTAATGTGATAAGAATTAAATGTGGATCTATCTTTCATTACATAATTATTTCCACACGAAAACAATATAGAGCTTAGGCTTGCACCATTAATTGAACCGATTCTTTGAGCAAAAAGTTTGGAAATATATATTCTCATTTGGACTTATTAGAAATGTTGCAGTGGATGATGCCCGGAGGCCGAGACATGTTACTGTTGGATCGGGCAGTGCGTCCGAGCAGAGTGAGGCCGAGAGGGGTGTGGTAACGGTTGCTAAGAGGCGCCGTGAGGCACCGAGTCCTGGTGGTAGGCGCAATGGAGGCAGCGGCGGAGGTGACGTGACCATGACAGACGTGCCAAAAAACTTGCAGAAGGCGGGTACTGGTTTCCAGTCCCGCCCATCATCATGAGTGCTATAAGTTGGAACTGTCGTGGCTTGGGCAATCCACGCACAGTTCGCGAAGCTGTGGACCTTGTGTCCTCTAAGAAGCCTGATTTTCTTTTTCTTATGGAAACTAAGGTTGCCCGGTCTCATGCAGAACGTTTGAGGGTAAAGCTTGGTTTCGATGGTCTTTTCTATGTTGATAGTGTTGGTTTGAGTGGCGGCTTGGCTTTGTTCTGGAGGAGGAATTGTAAGGCCAGGCTACTTTGGTTTTCCAAGCATCACATTGATGTTGAGGTGAGTGTGCCTAATCTTGATTGTTGGAGAATGACATGTTTTTATGGTTTTCCTGAGCGCAGTAGACGGACAGACTCATGGAATCTGCTGTGTTCCTTAGTTACTACTTCGAGCTTGCCGTGGGTTGTTCTTGGAGATTTTAATGACATTCTGTTCCACTATGAGAAGAGATGAGGTAACCCACACCCGGATGCTCTCCTTCGCGGTTTTGGGGAGGCTTTGGATGATTGTGGTTTGTCTCAACTCCCTATACGGGGGTATCAGTTTACATGGGAAAGAGGGAAGGGCACTGCAGATTGGATGGAAGAGAAACTTGACAAAGTCTTAGCTAATGACGATTGGAGAGGCCTGCAGGAACATGCTACTGTGGAGAATATTATCACCCGTTCTTCTGACCACTCCGCTTTGTTTCTGAGATTGTCTAATAATGTGGGGAGACGAGAGGGCATACGCAGGGCTTTCAAGTTCGAGATGGCTTGGCTTCTTGATGAGGGGTGCAGGGGTGTGGTGGAGCATGCTTGGGAGAATGGTAGGGCTGGTGGTTTGATGAGTTGCTTACAGCTCTGCGGAGAGAGGCTTCAGAGGTGGGGTGGTGATCACTTTCACAATTTCGGCCAGCAACTGAAGCATCTGCGTAAGACTCAACTCATGCTGAGGGGACTTCGTGACCCGGAATTAGGGGTGTAAACGAGTCGAGCCGCTCGCGAGCCACTCGCGAGCTGCTCGGTCAACGCTCGGCTCGAACTCGGTCAACTTCGAACTCGAGCCGAGCTCGAGCCGACTCGTTAAATAATCGAGTCGAGCTCGAGCCTAAAATATTTAGGCTCGTGGCTAGTCGAGCCGCTCGCGAGCCATATATAATAATAATATAATAATAATAATAAAAGATTAAAGACCACCCTAAAATGCCCTAAATCTAAAGACTAAGCCGCCACAGTCCACACCTCCAGTGAGCAGCATACCTCTGAAGCTTCACCTCCAATCTCCATATCCAGCATCACCTCTACTGTCCAGTTTCCTGTCTCCACCTCCAGCGCTCCCCAATCCCACACGGCCTCAACTGCTCTCAAGCTTCACCAGACGACGCAACAGCTCGCTGGAGACGAGAATAAGCAGAAACGATGCAGCAGCGCAACAGCATAGCAGCAGAGATCGATCCGCCTCTCGCTACCGTCGCAGACGCAACAGAGATCGATCTGCCTCTCACTGCCATCGCAGACGCAGCAGAGATCGACCATCCTCTCGCCAACCGCCGCCTCCCGTCGCCGCAGCAGGTAAGCAATGTACATTATTTTGGTCGCCACTTCAGCACTAAGTAGGTTACTCGAGCCTATCGAGCCGAGCTCGAGCCGCTCGAAAATAAGACGAGCCGAGCTCGAGCTTCATTTTTTTGAGCTCGATCGAACTCGAGCCGAGCTCGAGCTCCCATGTTCCTAGTCGAGCTCAAGCTCGAGCACCCCCAAGTTCGGGCTCGGCTCGGCTCGTTTACACCCCTACCCGGAATCCTTAGCTGAGTTCCAGAGATTGGAGAATAAAATAACCCGCCTAGAAGCCCAGGAGGACACCTTTTGGAGACAGCGGGCTAAGCAACACTGGTTGAAGGGTGCTGACGCCAATACAAAGTTCTACCACAGGTATGCCTCTGCTCGAAAAAAGAAGAATTATCTGTCTAGATTAAAAAATGATGCGGGTGTGTGGGTGGAGGGGGAGACCCTGGAGTCTGTTGTGTTGAGTTACTTCAATAACATCTTCCTTTCTTCGGGATCATCTCTAGATGAGGCTTTTTTCAATACTGTAACTCCCCGTGTCTACCAATCTGATAATGATGCACTATTACGTCCCTTTGAGTCTGAGGAGGTCAAGGAGGCCCTGTTTTCAATGTTCCCGGATAAGGCCCCTGGGCCAGATGGGATGAATCCAGGTTTCTACCAGCATTATTGGGATGTAGTGGGTGGGGATGTGTCTGAATTTGTGATTAATTGTTTGCATACTTGCTCTTTCCCGGAAGGTCTTAATGCAACAAATGTTGTTCTTATCCCCAAGAAAAAAGAACCTGAGAGTATGGCTGATTTGAGGCCTATTGCTTTGTGTAATGTGGTTTATAAGATTATGTCGAAAATGATAGCAAATAGGATGAAGCCTCTTTTGGACAATATCATATCTGAATCACAGAGTGCCTTCATCCTTGGTAGGCTCATTACTGATAATATCCTGGTTGCTGCGGAGGTGGGGCATTATCTCAATAGAAAACAATGTGGCTTAGTTGGTTGGGGTGCTCTCAAACTTGATATGGCAAAAGCATATGATCGGATGGAGTGGTCTTTCTTACGCAGAATATTGGAGGCCCTGGGGTTTGCATCTCAGTGGATTAATTTAATCATGTTATGTGTATCTACAGTCTCTTATAGTTTCTTGGTTAATGGTGCCCCCACTGGTTTTATAACACCATCTCGTGGGTTACGCCAGGGTGACCCTCTTTCCCCATATTTATTTATCATCTGTGTAGAGGGACTCTCTCTGTTGCTCCAGAGGGCTCAGGCGGAAGGTGCTATCAAGGGCTGTCGGGTTGCAAGGGGGGCTCCTCCGGTATCTCATCTATTCTTTGCGGATGACAGCCTCCTATTTTTTCGAGCAAATGCCCAGGAAGCAGGTGCGGTAAAGCATTGTCTGAATTTATACGAGAATATGTCTGGTCAGGCTGTGAATTATCACAAGTCTAGTGTCTGTTTTAGCAAAAATACACATGTTGCACATAGACAAGAGGTGGCTGAGGTTTTGGGGGTGGCTCAGGCCCAAAACTTTGGCAAATATTTGGGCTTACCAGCTTTTGTGGGCAGAAACCGAAAGGCGGCTTTCTCATATATTGAGGATAAGATCAAGCAGAGAGTTGGTACATGGAATAAAAAGCTCCTTTCGCAGGCAGGCAAGGAGATATTATTGAAGAGTGTGGCTCAATCTATGCCTACTTTTGCAATGAGTGTCTTTTTGCTTCCTGATTCTATATGCCTATCTATTGAGAGAATGATGAATAAGTTCTGGTGGGGCTCGGGAGCTGATAGAAGAATTCACTGGAAAGCATGGGATCGTCTGTGTATGCCTAAGAAGTTTGGGGGGTTAGGCTTCAAGGACCTAAGAGCTTTCAACCTGGCTATGCTAGGGAAGCAGGCTTGGCGGTTTCTTACTATGCCTGACTCATTGGTTGCAAGGATTTATAAATCGAGGTATTACCCCAGGACCTCTTTCATTGATGCTAATGTTGGTAGTAACCCAAGTTTCTGTTGGCGGAGTATTATGCATGCTCACGATTTAATCTGTAGTGGTGTCAGACGTAGAGTTGGGGATGGAAAATCCACTCTAATATGGGGACACCCATGGCTGCCTGATGAGCCATCCCCTATGGTTCAAACTCCAATGCCTGCGAATCTGATTGGCTCTCATGTGTCTGGTTTAATTGATGAGGAGAGTGGTTCTTGGGACATCTCTATTTTAAATGATATTTTCAACCCGGTGGATGTTTTGCGTATTACCAGGGTACCAATTTCTCTAGATTATGAGGATTCGTGGTATTGGCATGGAGACCCCAAGGGATGTTATTCTGTGAAAAGTGGCTATAGGTCTCTCATGGGAGATTTTAATGTAACACACGAAGGTTTGGATGATTGGAATGCCTTATGGAATTTAAAGGTGCCTCCAAAATGGAAAACTTTCCTCTGGAGGGCCCTTAGTGATACTCTACCAGTCACCACTAATCTACTTATAAAGAGGGTAGATGTAGACCCAACATGTCCTAAGTGTGGGGAGGGACATGAGAGTGTGTTACATGCATTAGTTTCGTGTGGCTATTCCCAATTAGTGTGGCATGAATTTAATCTACCTACTATACCTACTGTTGGAAGCAATTTTAGCATGTGGTTCTCATCCATGTTACATGCATTTTCTGAAGGGGACATTGGGAAGGCTGTAGCAGCTCTCTTTTTTACCTGGCGCGCTCGGAACCAAGCTGTGTGGGATGGCTATTTACCACTGCCAAGAAAAGTCAGCCGTTCAGCAGAAGCCGCAATTCTAGCATGGAGAGAGGTCCATCACGATCATTTGTCGGCAGCCGGGCAGATCTCCGCACTTGCAACGTCGATCCACTCCCAACCCGCAATGTCGAAGTGCTTCTTCGATGCTGGATTTTGCTCGACTACATACAGGGCGTCGTATGGTGCGGTTCTGCTCTCAGCAACAGGGGAGTTCCTTTCGGCTTGCGCAGGTCCTTTGCCGCTGTGTTTCACTCCGTTGATGGCCGAGGCCGAGGCTTGCAGTAGAGCACTTGCATGGCTACGGGATAAGGACCTTCTCTCAGTTGAGATGGTCACTGATTGTTCCCAACTTCGCTCATATCTGTCGCAGGACTGCCCAATACGTTCTCATGCTGGCTACGCCATCCAGGCGTGCAAGGCATCCATAGCATCTTTTCACAGTTGTGTTGTTAGTTTTGTTCCAAGACTACACAATGTTATAGCACACACTCTGGCTGCTTCGGCCTCATCGCAGATTGATACACTGTACTGGGACACTGTCCCTCCAAACTCTATTTCTGCTCTTCTTCATTAATCAATTTGGTTATTTGGTTTTCAAAAAAAAAATGTGGATCTATCTTTCATTACATAATTATTTCCACACGAAAACAATATAGAGCTTAGGCTTGCACCATTAATTGAACCGATTCTTTGAGCAAAAAGTTTGGAAATATATATTCTCATTTGGACTTATTAGAAATAATAAATATCTCTGATATTTCTCATCAACATGTATACATTTTAATATTTTATCCATTTAATGACACGTTATTATATCTATATTTACATATTTATTAATATTAGTAAATTTGTTCGTCTCTCCACAAATTCTTTCATTTTTTTCTGTTTTCAGTTTATTTTAATGTAATAATCTCTTACGTGTTTATTTTGTTGTAAATCTAACCCCTAGAGTTATTTTTTTTTTTTTTTGAAGGTACTAACCCCTAGAGTTATAGTCTCTTGATTTTTGGTTTATCAACTTCCGTTTTAAAAAATTGTGAGCAAATTAACTATATTGACAACTCAAAAAAAAAAAAAACTAGATTTACAATTGAAGAACCACATTGGCAGATTGGCTAAAATAAAATAAATGAGAGACTTAATTGTATAGTGACCAATAATTGTGGGAGAAAAATGCAATTATTCCTTATTAGAAACTAAATTGACTATGTCATAGAATAATTAGATGTAGAGCAAAACTTATATGAAATGTGTAATATTTTTAATTAATGTAATATTTTTTATAAATAAATAAAAAATAAAAATTATATCTTAATTAAAAAATGTGCATGTCTTACGTGATATAATATTAAATAAAATTTATTTTAGATAATAAACTACATGATATTTCAGAGATATATTCCTCTCTTTTTTTTGTGTGTGGGCCATAAATGACAGGATTTCTGATGACCTCACAAATTATTTTATTTTATTTTGTTGGGTCAAAAAATATCTTGCAGGGGCCCACAATAATATGCGACATAATTTACCGGAGTTTAACAATGTCTACTCCCAAATCTTACTCCCTCAATTTTACTCTTTGATGTGACGGACTTTAATTAATAATTTATTTTTTCATGTGAGTCTTAAGTGTTTACATTAAGAGTTTGTATGTGAAAGTAAAAGTTGAGTTGAAAATAGAAATACACGTGGTATTTTCCAATTACAGCGTTAATAGTACTTTGTTTAGACGTACCAACCAGTTAAATAATGTTGTATAGTCCGTAATGTTTTTGAGGTTATCCATTATCCAAGTAGGTAATGTATGGATATCAGTAAAATACCCGTACGTACAATACATCGTTGCACGGCATGTTGGCTGCAATTTCGGAATTTCCTATGCATAATGATTTTTTGAAATTAGGAAGATATAAAAAAAATTAAATATCAATGGGATAACCCTGGCCTATTTATTAAACAGGCCAGGCTTAGGCCCAATTTAAGCCCTGTTAACAAAACAGGCCCAGGCCTATATAAATAAGGCCTGGCCTGCAAGCCTGCAGGCCAGGCCTGTTTATATTTAAAATATATAAATATACTAATACATGTAAACCCTAACCCAACATTTCCCATTATGTTTCTACTTCCGCCGCTCTCTTCCCCTCCCTTCCCCTTTCCTTCCATCTGCTCCAAGCCTACGCTCTCTTCCCCTCCTTTCCCATTTCTTTATGTCTGCTCTAAATTTACGTTCAAGTTTCATTAACGATGCTCCTACTTTGTCTCCCAACTCTCCCTCTCTGCTGTTGGTCCCGGCTTTGTTCATGACCGGAGACTCCTCTATTGACGGTGGAAACTACACTTTTTCTCGACCAGTTCGTTCGACCGACAGCCTGACAGGCTTTCTTACGGTTGAGATTTCGTCCTTGTAATTTGTAAGTAATAAGTTGCTAGTAATGACTTCCAATGTTTGTGTTTGGTGTTTGTGTAATGCTGCACTGCAAGTCTGCAATTATCTCTTTTTTTATGTTATTGGCTGTTTGTAGAGAGGAGATCAAGGAAATGTTTACGGAGGCCGGAGGGCTTGGACAGTAACGCCCTCAAATGGGTTCGAGAGGTCATCATCTGCTCTTTCTCTTTCATTTTTTTTTTAATTTTTTTTTTAATTTTCTAATCGTTCTTGAATGGATTCCAAATAGGTTTTTACCTAATTCGTGAATTTCAAATTTCAAATTGCGAGTCAAGTACTAGAGTTTTTATACAGTGTTCTTCATAAATGATTATTGGCGTATCTAGTTTGTATACACTGATGGTGTTTTATTTTCCATTTTATATAATTCTATTTTATTTTTCTTCCATTTTATGGAATGTGTCTCACTAGTCATTGCCTTCTAGTTTGTATGCCTGCTTTATACACTGCCTTCTTGTTTATATGGTGTTTCATTTTCCAGTTTGCATAACTCAATTTTATTTTTCTTTCATTTTATGGTTTGTTTCTCATAGTATTCACCAGAACTACCTGAGTGATTCTAGTAGTTTAGAATGTACATAATAAACTAAATCAAAAGAACAAAGTTGATAACAGGCTTTATTCTTTGAACACAGGTCTGCTCACCGGCGACGGCGAGAAGCAGTTCCGGTTGGAAAGGGGGAGAGAGGAACTCACATGGGGCCTAGGAGCATACTTAGTCAACACGCATGGGACCTAGGGCCTAGGGCCTCTCATTAGCTTTATTTTTAGTGTTTTGTGTTTATTGTCTTTTTAGGAGACATCACACCTTTTAATGGTTGCTTTTTCTTAGTGGAATAATATACATGTGCTAGGGACTTGGGCTTTGCATTTCAGATTGTACGGGACTTGCGTGCGTGGAGCCAAGTGAAAGAACTAATCGTTTTACACTGTAACAGGCCAGTCATGAAGCATTTTTAATGGCCTATATATTAAATAGGCTTTTAAACAGGTTTCAGGCAAGGCCAGGCCTCTTGTAGGCTCAGGCTTGAGCCTAAAAAAAAGCCTGTATACAGGCCCAGGCTCAGGCCTAGGCCTAAAATTTTAATAGCAGGCTCAGGCCTATTTTTTCAAAGCCTGGCTCGGCCTGGCCTATTTCCACCCCTAGGGATAAGGGTCAAATAGGCCCTCAAACTATACCCAAATGTGCAATTAGGTCCTTCAACTTCAAAAAACTCAGATTAAACCCTCAAACTTGTTATTTTTGAGCAAATAAGCACTCTAACCTATTTGTGACCTGTAATTGCAGGTCAACTAACATTTTGACTAACTCCGGCAAACAAAAGCAAAGTCATCAACCACGGTCGTCGGTGGCGTCCGACTGAAGGCGGGTCGCCTTCTCCTGCCGGCTGTGCAGGCCTTATCTAGTAGTGAAGAAGGCGACCAAACTTGTCGTTGATGGTTTGATTTTTATTCGCCAGAATTTCGCCTGATGTTTGCTGGAGTTGTCCGGAATTGTAGTTGACCTGCAATTACAGGTCACAAATAGATTAGAGGACTGATGTGATCCAAAATAACAAGTTTGAGGGCCTAATTGGAGCTTTTTGAAGTTGAAGGGTCTAATTGCACAATTGGGTATAGTTTGAAAGTCTATTTGACCCTTATCCCAAAATCAATCATAGTTGTACTTTAAATAGACTTGACAACTCTAAAGCAAGTATAATAGAAAAAAAAAAATAGTGGTTACATTTTTATTTTTTGTAAACTTTAAAGTGCAAATCGAAACAAAGTGTACTTTGCAAAGTGCATATTGTAGTGGTGCAAAGTGCACATTGACATTACTTCAAAATGCACTCCGCAGCACTCCACAGCGTTATAAAATACACTTTAAAGTTTATGTTATTTACCCAAATGTCATCGATTTTTTTCTTATTATTCTAGAACGGTTAGATTTTGGTAAATGAATGACTGAAATTCGTTCTTAATTTTCATATGA
>CM008336.1:19949329-19969288 GCA_002525835.2 Ipomoea batatas | reverse complement strand
AAAAAAAAAAAAAAAAAAAAAAAAAAAAAAAAAAAAAAAAAAAAAAAAAACTTCAATCAAAAATCCCCAAATCAACTGTGAAATTCTCAAATCACGCCTGAAATCCCTATTTGGTTCGTTGTTTCTTAGGGGTTTCATCAGATTGAAGTTTATCGGTTCGTAGCTTTATCAATTTGCAGTTTCAATTTCTTATATCCCATTTGATTCGCTAAAAAATAATTGGAGGGTGTACATGTTCATACAAAAGAACTAGATATTGCAGCAAATTTTTTTGCAAATTATAATGATAGGGTGTGCACTATGTAGAGAGGCTTTAGCACCGAAGTAGTGTTTGGTCTACACTCTACCGTTTGCTTATTTAGCTCCAAAGTAGTGCACTACGAAGAGAATCATGTTTCATTCTATTTATTAACATCTTAATTATTATATAAAATTATTAATTGAATATATATCTCTAAAAAAAACTGAATATATATTGTAGCAGATTTTATGCTAGAAAAAAGTTTTCAAAAATAAAAAGAAGAAATGAAAAGGAAAATTAAAAGAAATGTCAAATTATCGTCCACGTCAACATGCAACTTGCTAGATGTGGTGTTAACCTGCTATCTGATGAAATTGCATACATTTGGAGTGTTGAGTGGCCTAATTGCACTTTTTTTTTTCGTTCAGTGGTCAAATTGCACTTTCATATTTCGTTCAATGACCAATTTGGGCCTTATTCCTATACTTTTTAACTCTCAAATTTTATAAAAATGTGACAAAAATTTAAATAGATGACTAAATTTGAAATTAGCATGAAACAGAAATCTGATTAAATTATTAATTGAGAATTAAATACCTTCATTATGAAAATAGGCAAACTATGCTGTGGACCCTTGGGGTCTATGTTCACAAATTTAGAATTCTATGTTTACAAATTTAAAACTATGTGTTCACAATTTTACAATTCTATATTCACAATTTTAGATCTCAATATACAAAATTACATTACTCAACATTCACAATTTTTGAACTCTATATTCACAATTTTGTTCTATAGATTCAAAAATTGTGTTTTACTATAGAATTATGAAATTGTGAACATAGAGTTATAAAATTGTAGACAAAGTTATGAAATTGTGAACGTAGAGCTATGAAATTGTGAACATGAAATTATGAAACTGTAAACATGGAGTTATAAAATTATGAACATAGAGTTATGAAATTGTGAACATGGACCCGAGTCCACTTTGCAAGGTGGAACTTGGGTCCATGGCATAACAACTTATGAAAATAAATATGACACTATTTGATGATAAAGTACTTGACAGAATTAAATAAGAAATTAGTATATACAATATAAATTTACAAGAAACTGGAAACAAGCTAAAATGGGCCTGATTGATGGGCTTTCAGAGCCAACCAGACCAGATTGTTTCAATGAGGTTGAGATTATTAGTGTAGTTGACCCAACACCTCAAGTAGGCTGTATGGAGTGCTATATCTGTTGGGTAAATTATACCATGAATCATAGTTCATCTTACATTATAGATCCTGATCAAAATTGATATTCAAATTATGTATTTGCAGTGAACATATAATGTATTTATAGTTAACAGATTATGCGTATGTAAATAAATTGAGGACATATAATATGTTAATTGCAGACACATAATATGTTAACTGCATATACAAAATATGTTGTCATATTATATGCTTGTAGTTAATGAATTATGTGCATGTAGTTAACATATTATGTGCATTCCATTTATCTAAAGACACATAATTTATTAACTAAAAGTACATAATATGTTAATTGTATACACATAATTTTTTGATCCGGGTCTAAAATGCAAGGTGAACCTTGTTCCATGGTGTAACAATTAACATTATGGACCCTGTCAATACAAAAATTACAGTTAATTTCATTTTTAGTCCTAGATTTATAGGTGTTAGTCCTTTTTTTTTTTTATCAAAACATCTTCTTTGGTCCTAGTATTATTGTGTCATGACTAATTTTAGTCCTCTGCTAACAAAATCATTTAAATGATGTTAAATACAAAGGCATTTTTGTTTATTCAGTTCTAAGTATTAAGTTATTTTTCTTTATTTTGGTCCTAAATTTATGTGTCATTCTACTTTTAATCATTTTTTTTTTCAAAACATCACCCTTGGTCCTAGCATTATTGTGGCATAATCGTTTTTTGTCCTCCGCCAACAAGTACGGCGTTTAAATGAAATTAAAAATGACGTTATTAACCACTCAAAATCCTCTTTTTTTTTTCTTCTTGGTAATAAAATTGGTATCAATACATAAGTCTACTGTAAAATAAAAGAATGCAATTGAAAAACTCACAAGTCTACTTCATGGCAAACTTAAAGGCTAGTGCATAAGTCTACTTCATAAAGATCCACAATATTTGTGGCTCTATTACCAAGAAGAAAAAATGATGATTTTGAGTGATTAATAACGTCATTAATAATGTTATTTAAACATATTTATTGACAGATGACAAAAAATGATCATGCCACAATAATTTTAGAATTAACAAGGGTATTTAAAAAAATGACTAAAAATAAAGTGACACATAAATCTAGAATAAAAAAAAATTAACACTTAAAACTTAATAGACCAAAATGTCCTTGCATTTAACATCACTCAAATTGTTTTGTTAGCGGATGATAAAAAATGGTCATGTCACAATAATACTAGGACCAAACGAGAATGTTTTGACAAAAAAGTACAGACATTTTCAGATCTTACAAAAAATGGAATTAACTCTATTAAATAGTTATATCGAAAGAATTCAACAACTAGTCCATCCATTCAGTTCTCTTGAGTACTACTGGCTCTGTTACAAAGTAGTATAGTGTTAACCAGGACACCGGGTGCCACTAGACCACAAGGTCTTTGACTTACTCTTAATATAATATAAGAAAGGGAAAAGGTACAAATATGCCACTGAACTATTTGAGGGATAGTAATTAAGCTATCGAATTCAAATTAAATAAGCTCCAAATTCATCGCTGAACCTGGAAAAAAAAGAGCAATTAATATTTTTAGCAGGTTAACAACAACTTTGTGCTGATTAGGATGCCATGTGTATTTTTTTATTTTTTATTTTTTATTAGAGCACCATTATCAGTGCATATTTGTTGGATAATGTCAGATTATGATCATAGGTGGAGGGAAGAGAAAGTAGAAAGAGAAGAAATTGGTTCCTTCTGCAAATCATGGGATATTGGAACAATATTCTTGCAGAGAGAATTAATGCCTTGTTGCGCCTGACGCGCGTCAGGCGCAACAAGGGCGCGCCTGATATTAATTTTTTTTTTTGTTATTTTGAATTTGTTTTTATATTTTTTTTCATCTCCTCATATTTTCTCTTTCCTAATCACACTTACAAAAACTCATAAAATACCGCGAAAAAACTCCATTGATAAGGATGCTCTTATTATCATACTAAGCATTTGACCCTTTAAAAAAAACCCTAAGCATTTGACCTACCCACCACTAATTAATAAATAAATTTAACTACCAATCACATGATGACATCTCAATAGGGGAAATGCTAATTGTTTAGTAGGATTTTTTTTGCTTAGTTTTTTTTTTAAATTTATTTTATTTTAAGTGTTAAATTCTTAGTAGGATAATAATAATAATAATAATAATAATAATAATAATAATAATAATAATAATAATAATAATAATAAATAAATAATACACATGGCATCCTAATCAGCACAAACTTGTTGTTAACATACTAAATGCTAATTGCTCTTTTTTTTTCCAGGTTCAAGGATGAATTTGGAACTAATTCGAGTTCGGTGACTTAATTGTTATCCCCAAATAGTTCAGTGGCCTATTTGTACATTTTCCCTATAAAAAAATTAAAACGCTTGTTAAATTAGATTGAGTGTAAATCTCATATAATATGATATAATTTTATAAAAGCCTGCCATATCATTCATCTTTTAATGTACTTGTAAATCCAAGTCAAGACAAACCCTAATGGGTACAACACATGTAATGTCAGGCTTTTCTTGTATGGATTCTGCAAATTAAAAACTAACCTCCACAGTGGTCATGAGGATTTGGTAGCTAGCTAGCTAGTAAGGACAGAATTAAAGAAAAGCATCCCAAGTTAGAAATAGGGATAAGAAATTAAATAGCCACACACCTTTGTTTGTTTTTGGTGACATACATGCATTTCCATATCCCAATCTTCTTTGTCACATATTAAATATCCTTGGAAGGTTTTTGGAGCCATAGAAGAAGGTTTTAATTTCATTCAATTTCAATTCATTCTCTCTTGCCTTGCATTGGATGCCAACAAATTTGTGGCATAATTGTAATGGATGGACCACCATATATATAGACTTTATAATATTTGTCTTCTCACTCTCACTAGTGAGCCATGTGTGTATCTTGTTTGGTATAATTTCACATGTACCCCTAATGTTTCTCAAGTAATCATTGAACCCTTCCATACTTCAAAAATTACACCCACCCCCTATGTGTTTTAATTTGACTATCCCTCGAAAATATGTTATTCAACTTTTTTAACTTAGTAAAATAGTTAATTCTTGAAAATGAAAAGGTTGTCAAAGGAACATGATCATGACAGATGAGTTTACTTTTTATGTGGTCAAAATACCCCACTTCAGTATTGATCATCTAAAAACCAAAAGTAAATGTATCAATAATTAAAAAACTAAATAATTTTTCAAAAAAAAAAACTAAATAATTGCGTTGCAATTTCATGTGCTATGAGGTGGGTTCGAGCCTCAGTGGGGGCATTGTTGTCTCTTTGTACTTTAGTAGGTTGTACCATAACATAGTCAGTAGTATTCAAAAGAAAAAAAACATTCCACCATGTGTGAAAGTTGATGGATCTCAGCGCTGCACTATGCTTACTTCCTAGGGGGTCACCCATCCCGTGACTGCCGGAAGTCAAGCACGCTTAACCACAGAGTTCTTTGGCTAACTGGTTGCCATATCCTTCCTAAAACCAATTGGTGATAGGTAGGTGGACTAATACCATTTAACCACATCCCTCCATAGTAAGCCACAGCGCCACGTTTCGAATCGAGCAGGGGCTGAACTCGGCCAACCTTGCCGACGCCCAACAAAAGTTTAAACAGCTAAGTTTATTTTTAAAAATTAACAATTTAGTTATCATATTTGAATATTTTTATTATTTTTTTAGTATAATTAATGAATTTTATGATTTTTATTATGTGTAATTAATTTAAATATTATTTTTTGAAAAAAATTAATAAAATGATAAGTGGTGGGTATCCGTAGTGGGCACCCGCATCCGGTGGGAGTGGGAGTGGGTTTTGAAAAGGTCCACCCGATGCGGGTTGGGGTGGGGGTGAGTGGAGAAAATATAAGATGGGACGAGTGATGGATGTAGCCCTCCCCGACCCATTGTCATCGCTAACTTTACCCCTTAATCTTAAAAATGTCTCTTGTAATTAGGGTATGCTTAAGATATGTACCTTGTGACCTCACCTACAAAACTAAACCCATCATGCCCCATAATTGAAGGAGCAAAAGTGTTTCTTTAATAAAAATTAATTGTTAGGCAATAATTTATTAAAGAAGAGGGGCCTAAGCGGAACAGACTTAAACCTTAGGGATCAAGGTGAAACCAACCTTTTTTTTTTTTTTTTTTAATATGAAAGTACTCTTTTTGCATAGAGTTTTCATCATAACTTTTGAACAATGAATTGGCCTTTTAATGCGTGAAAAAAAGGTGGTGTTAAATGTTAATGGAGTATTTTTAAATTTAGAATATTCAAAACCACCCAAAGTTGCTATATGGAGACAGTCGCGGAAACCCTCCCTGAGGCGGCCGCACCGGCGGTGACCCCCCGGTCACCGGAAGATCAAGACTTACTCGTACGCAGCACCAAGAAGTACAAAAGATACCGGGATGCTGTGGCGTCTTCATCATCGGCCCCACCTGAGGAACAAATGAATGAGACTCCAACGGAAGCGGAGGCAGTGACTCCGGAATCGAGCCAGTGGAGAACCCCAGCGCAGACGCCGCAAGATGGGTGGGCAAGTAAANCCTAAGACATTAGAGCTCGAGCTCGGCTCGATTATTAAACGGCTCGATTTGACCGAGCTTTGACCGAGCAGCTCGCGAACTGCTCGGCTCATTTACACCCCTAATTTAATGACACGTTTTTATATCCGTATTTACATATTTATTAATATTAGTAAATTTGGTGTGGTCTCTCCACAAATTCTTTCATTTTTTTCTGATTTCAGTTTATTTTAATGTAATAATCTATTACGTGTTTATTGTGTTGTAAATCTAACCACTAGAGTTATAGTCTCTCGATTTTTGGTTTATCAACTTCCATTTTAAAAATTTGTGAGCAAATTAACTATATTGACAACTCAAAAAACTAGATTTACAATTGAAGAACCACATTGGCTAAAATAAAATAAAATAAATGAGAGACTTAATTGTATAGTGACCAATAATTGTGGGAGAAAAATGCAATTATTCCTTATTAGAAACTAAATTGACTATGTCATAGAATAATTAGATGTAGAGCAAAACTTATATGAAATGTGTAATATTTTTAATTAATGTAATATTTTTTATAAATAAATAAAAATTATATCTTAATTAAAAAATTTGCATGTCTTACGTGATATAATATTAAATAAAATTTATTTTAGATAATAAACTACATGATATTTCAGAGATATATTCCTCTCTTTTTTTTTTTGTGTGGGCCATAAATGACAGGATTTCTGATGACCTCACAAATTATTTTATTTTATTTTGTTGGGTCAAAAAATTTCTTGCAGGGGCCCACAATAATATGCGACATAATTTACGAGAGTTTAACTACGTCTATTCCAAATCTTACTCCCTCAATTTTACTTTTTGATGTGACGGACTTTAATTAATAAGTTATTTTTTCATGTGAGTCCCACGTGTTTACGTTAAGATTTTGTATGTGAAAGTAAAAGTTGAGTTGAAAATAGAAATACACATGGTATTTTACAATTACAGCGTTAATAGTACTTTGTTTAGACGTACCAACCAGTTAAATAATGTTGTATAGTCCGTAATGTTTTTGAGGTTATCCATTATCCAAGTAGGTAATGTATGGATATCAGTAAAATACCCGTACGTACAATACATCGCTGCACGGCATGTTGGCTGCAATTACGGAATTTCCTATGCAATATGATTTTTTGAAATTAGGAAGATATTAAAAAAAAATTAAATATCAATGTGATAAGGGTCAAATAGACCTTCAAACTATACCCAAATGTGCAATTAGGTCCTTCAACTTCAAAAAGCTGCAATTAAACCCTCAAACTTGTTATTTTTGAGCAAATAAGCCCTCTAACCTATTTGTGACCTGTAATTGCAGGTCAACTAACATTTTGGCTAACTCCGGCAAACAAAAGCCAAGTCATCAACCACGGTCGTCGGTGGCATCCGACTGAAGGTGGGTCACCTTCTCCTGCCGGCTGTGCAGGCCTTATCTAGTAGCGAAGAAGGCGACCAAGTTGGTCGCCATCTCCAGTTGACGGAGATGGCGACCAAACTTGTCGTTGATGGTTTGATTTTTATTCGCCAGAATTTCGCCGGATGTTCGCTGGAGTTTTCCGGAATTGTAGTTGACCTGCAATTACAGGTCACAAATAGATTAGAAGACTGATGTGCTCCAAAATAACAAGTTTGAGGGCCTAATTGGAACTTTTTGAAGTTGAAGGGTCTAATTGCACAATTGGTATAGTTTGAGAGTCTATTTGACCCTCATCCCAAATCAATCATAGTTGTACTTTAAATAGACTTGACAACTCTAAAGCAAATATAATAGAAAAAAATAGTGGTTACATTTTGATTTTTTGTAAACTTTAAAGTGCAAATCGAAACACTACAAAGTGTACTTTGCAAAGTGCATATTGTAGTGGTGCAAAGTGCACATTGACATGAACTTCAAAATGCACTCCGCAGCGTTATAAAATACACTTTAAAGTTTATGTTATTTACCCAAATGTCATCGATTTTTTTCTTATTATTCTAGAATTGTTAGATTTTGGTAAATGAATGACTGAAATTCGTTCTTAATATATGAGAACAAGTTTTCATATGATCATTTTCTTTATATATATATAAAGTTAAAAACTTTTTACATTCACTTCTGGTGGTACCTCGTGCAATTGGTATCTTAAAATTATTCTTTTTATAATTTATTATGGGATTGGATTTTATGTGAATTTTAAAATCAAATTCAAACCAACTCAAATTCGCCTCAGTACAAATTTTAGAACTCATATATGAACCATCACCCACTATCACTTAGTGGAAAAAGGGGGGAAAGGAGAAAAATGTTTAAATTAAATACTGAACTACACGTGAAAGTACAATTGGACCATTCAACTAAAAAAAGTGTAATTAGGCACTGAACTGTTCAAAATTATGCAATTTGACCAAATTGACATATTCTTTTGATTATCACTAGCGTGATTGTCATTATATTAAAATTTATTTTTAAACTTTATTTAATAATTTTAAATTAAAAAATACACACCATCCTCGTCTTCGTCTCCGGGCATAGAGTGTTTATTAATAAAAGGTTATAAAAAGTGTAGAAGAAAAAAAAAATTTCAAAAAAAAGTAAAAGTGAATAAAAGGTTTTAAGTGTTTGTTATAAAAGGTTACAATTTGTGATTCTAGGTTAGTTGTTTAAAATCTATTAAAAAAATTATTTTAAAAGCTTTTAAAAAACTATAAAAGTCATGAATGGATACACTTAATTTTGTCAATTACAAATATTATAAGTTACGACAAATAAGTTACGGTATTGCTCACTATTTAACTATATGCAAATTATGTTATGATGTATGTGCCCATAAAAAAAGGTATTTACTCTTAAGATAAATTGTTCGTATGAACGAATAATTGCTTTTGATAAATTTTGTTTTATTTTCACTTTAAAAGGACTAATTATTACAATAAGATTTAATAAATTATTCACTTTTAAACCAGCTTGGTTGACGTGAGTGGCCGTATACTTTCGTCCCTTAAAAAAGGTTGGGAGTTCGAACCCCCTCTCGGGCTCTCATATGGAAAAATCAATCTGGTCAGCACTTTATTCCTTAATTGGCCAGTCTGATGCGAACAAAGATTAGTCTGAGTATGACGAAATAAATTTACAGTTACTATCTAATGATGTGTGGATAAATTATGCTATGAGTTTGACTGAGATGGTGTTAGCCGGAATCGAATTTGTAGCCATTTAAATTTAAAATTACACTCCATTTACACAACTATATACCCCTTTATCAAGTAAATTTTAAAATTCTTGAAAATGAAGCATTTATCTTAAAGTTCTAAAATTTTAAACATATTCATTTTCTTGATGAAACTTAAGAGTTAAAGATTATGACTATTTTCAGTATTTTGTCAATGGTGAAAACTTCAAAGTTGATGTATGAACCATTAGTTTTACTTTAACAACTAAATTTAGGCACAATACTTAATACTGAAATTTTCACTCAACTACTCAAGTGTGTTGATTGAAGTTTTAATGAAATCAAAGAAGAAATTAGTAATGGAGAAAATATATTAGGAGATAGCATAATAATATACTTTTGAAATAAGGTCCAAATTGGACGCTGAACGAAACGTGAAAGTACAATTTGGCCATTGAACGAAAAAAAAAGTGCAATTAAGCCACCCAACACTCCAAATGTATACAATTTCATATAATAGCAGGTTAACACTCCATCTAGCAGGTTGCATGTTGACATGAAAAATGACTTTGACATTTTTTTTTTAAATTTCCTTTTCATCTTTTTTTTTTTCTTCTGAAAATCCTTTTATTGCATAAAATTTGCAAGAGTACGCACTTGTCTTTTCCTTTCTTTCTTTACTCTCTCTTCACTCTTTCTTCTACTATGTACTAGGCAAATTAGGCAAACTAAGCTTCAATCATTCTTTAAAAAAAAAAAAACAAAACAAAACAAAAAAACAAAAACAAAAACAAAACAAAACAAAACAAAAAAAAAACAAAAAAAAAAACTTCAATCAAAAATTCCCAAATCAACTGTGAAATTCTCAAATCACGCCTGAAATCCCTATTTGGCTCGTTGTTTCTTATAAGGAGTTTCATCAGATTGAAGTTTATCAGTTCGTAGCTTTATCAATTTGCAGTTTCAATTTCTTATATCCCGTTTAATTCGCTGAAAAATAATTGGAGGGTGTCCATGTTCATACAAAAGAACTAGGTACTGCAGCAGATTTTTTTGCAAATTATAATGATAGGGTGTGCACTGTGTAGAGAGGTTTTAGCACCAAAGTAGTGTTTGGTCTACCGTTTGCTTATTTAGCTCCAAAGTAGTGCACTATGAAGAGAATCATGTTTCATTCTATTTATTAACATCTTAATTATTATATAAAATTATAAATTGAATATATATCTTTAAAAAAACAGAATATATATTGCAGCAGATTGTATGCTAGAAAAAAGTTTTCAAAAATAAAAAGAAGAAATGTCAAGGAAAATTAAAAGAAATGTCAAATTATCGTCCATGTCAACATGCAACCTGCTAGATGGGGTATTAACTTGCTATCTGGTGAAATTGCATACATTTGGAGTGTTGAGTGGCCTAATTGCACTTTTTTTTTCGTTCAGTGGTCACATTGCATTTTCATGTTTCGTTCAATGACCAATTTGGACCTTATTCCTATACTTTTTAACTCTCAAATTTTATAAAAATGTGACAAAAATTTAAATAGATGACTAAATTTGAAATTAGCATGAAACTGAAATCTAATTAAATTATTAATTGAGAATTAAATACCTTCATTATGAAAATAGGCAAACTATGCTATGGACCTTTCGGGTCTATGTTCACAAATTTAGAATTCTATGTTCACAAATTTAAAACTCTATGTTCACAATTTTAGAATTCAATATCCACAATTTTAGATCTCAATATACAAAATTACATTACTCAACATTCACAATTTTTGAACTATATATTCACAATTTTGTTCTAAAGATTCAAAAATTGTGTTTTACTATTGAACATAGTTATGAAATTGTGAACATAGAGTTATAAAATTGTAGACAAAGTTATGAAATTGTGAACGTAGATCTATGAAATTGTGAACATGAAATTATGAAACTGTAAACATAGAATTATGAAGTTGTGAACATGGACCCGAGTCCACCTTGCAAGGTGGACCTTGGGTCCATGGCATAACAACTTATGAAAATAAATATGATACCATTTGATGATAAAGTACTTGACAGAATTAAATAAGAAATTAGTATATACAATATAAATTTACAAGAAACTGGAAACAAGCTAAAATGGGCCTGATTGATGGGCTTTCATAGCCAACCAGACCAAGGTTGAGATTATTAGTGTAGTTGACCCAACTCCTCAAGTAGGCTGTATGGAGTGCTATATCTGTCGGGTAAATTATACCATGGATCATAGTTCATCTTACATTATAGATCCTGATCAAAATTGATATTCAAATTATGTATTTGCAGTGAACATATAATGTATTTATAGTTAACAGATTATGCGTATGTAAATAAATTGAGGCACATAATATGGTAATTGCAGACACATAATATGTTAACTGCATATACATAATATGTTGTCATATTATGTGCTTGTAGTTAACGATTATGTGCTTGTATTTAACATATTATGTGTATTCCATTTATTTACAGACACATAATTTATTAACTAAAAGTACATAATATGTTAATTGTATACACATAATTTTTTTTTATTCGGGTTTAAAATGCAAGGTAAACATTGGTCCATGATATAACAATTAACATTATGGACCCTGCCAATACAAAAATTACAGTTAATTCCATTTTTAGTCCTAGATTTATAAGTGTTAGCCCTTTTTTTTTTCAAAACATCTTCTTTGGTCCTAGTATTATTGTGTGAAGACCATTTTTAGTCCTCTACTAACAAAATCATTTAAATGACGTTAAATACAAGGGCATTTTGGTGTATTCAGTTCTAAGTATTAAGTTATTTTCCTTTATTTTGGTCCTAAATTTATGTGTCATTCTACTTTTAATCATTTTTTTCAAAACATCACCCTTGGTCCTAGCATTGTTGTGGCATAATCATTTTTTGTCCTCCGTCAACAAGTACGACGTTTAAATGAAATTAAAAATGCTCCTTTTTTTTCTTCTTGGTAATAAAATTGTTATCAATACATAAGTCTACTGCAAAATAAAAGAAAGCAATTGAAAAACTCACATGTCTACTTCATGGCAAACTTAAGTCTAGTGCATAAGTCTACTTCATAAAGATCCACAATACTTGTGGCTCTATTACCAAGAAGAAAAAATGATGATTTTGAGTGGTTAATAACGCCATTAATAATGTCATTTAAACATATTTGTTGACAGATGACTAAAAATAATCATGCCGGATTAGCAAGGGTGTTTAAAAAAAATGACTAAAAATGAAGTGACACATAAATCTAGAAAAAAAAAAAAAGAAGGAATAAGGGTCAAATAGGCCACTGAACTACACATCAAAATGCAATTAGGCCATCGAACTAAAAAACAATTCAATTGGGTCCTTGAACTACATAAACTCATGCAATTTAATCCAAAATGACTTGTTTTACCTCCTTTGCCGGTTACCAATTTAAAAAAATAATATTTTAAAATAATTTTAACAAAATAATTAATTAAAAATAATAATTAATAATTAAAAAAAAAAAACTTCCGGCCGGAGACGAAGCCGGAAGTTTTTTTTAAAATTCTTAATTTTAATTTTAATTAATATTTTATTTAAAATTATTTTTAAAATTGGTAACCGGCAAAGCAGGTAAAACAAGTCATTTTGGATCAAATTGCATGAGTTTGTGTAGTTCAGGGACCCAATTGCATTGTTTTTGAGTTTGATGGCCTAAATGCATTTTGGTGTGTAGTTCAGTGGCCTATTTGACCCTTATTCCAAAAAAAAAAAAAAAAAAAGAATTAACACTTAGAACTTAATAGACCAAAATGTCTTTGCATTTAACGTCATTTAAACGGTTTTGTTGACGGATGATAAAAAATAATCAATGTCACAATAATATTAGGACCAAATTAAACGAGAATATTTTGAAAAAAAAAAAAAAAGTCTAAAAGTGAATAGATATCTACAAATCTTACAAAAAATGGAATTAACTCTATTAAATAGTTATATCTAAAGAATTCAACAACTAGTCCATCCATTCAGTTAAAGTGGTGATAATCAGATTGAATTAGAATACTTAAACCACTCTCATCACAACTGTATCTCTAATCTCTATTATTAAAATGTTTGCAATTAAATCACTTCAATCACTCTAACAGTTCTCCTAAACGTAACAACAGCCATCTTACTCTAATATAATACAAGAAACTAAAAAGCTAGCTTGTTATATTAGATTGAGCATAAATCTCATATAATATGATATAATTTTATAAAAGCCTGCCATAGCATTCATCTTTTAATGTACTTGTAAATCCAAGTCAAGACAAACCCTAATGGGTACAACACATGTAATGTCAGGTTTTTCTTGTATGGATTCTGCAAATTAAAAACTAACCTCCACAGTGGTCATGAGGATTTGGTAGCTAGCTAGCTAGTAAGGACAGAATTAAAGAAAAGCATCCCAAGTTAGAAATAGGGATAAGAAATTAAATAGCCATACACCTTTGTTTGTTTTTGGTGACATACATGCATTTCCATATCCCAATCTTCTTTGTCACATATTAAATATCCTTGGAAGGTTTTTGGAGCCATAGAAGAAGGTTTTAATTTCATTCAATTTCAATTCATTCTCTCTTGCCTTGCATTGGATGCCAACAAATTTGTGGCATAATTGTAATGGATGGACCACCATATATATAGACTTTATAATATTTGTCTTCTCACTCTCACTAGTGAGCCATGTGTGTATCTTGTTTGGTGTAATTTCACATGTACCCTTAATGTTTCTCAAGTAATCATTGGATACTTCCATACCTCAAAAATTACACCCACCCCCTATGTGTCTTGACTATCCCTTGAAAATATGTTATTCAACTTTTTTAACTTAGTAAAATAGTTAATTCTTGAAAATGAAAAGGTTGTCAAAGGAACATGATCATGACAGATGAGTTTACTTTTTATGTGGTCAAAATACCCCACTTCAGTATTGATCATCTAAAAACCAAAAGTAAATGTATCAATAATTAAATAATTAAAAACCAAAAAACTAAATAATTTTTCAAAAAAAAAAAACTAAATAATTGCTTTGCATTGTGCTAGGAGATGGGTTCGAGCCTCAGTGGGGGCATTGTTGTCTCTTTGTACTTTAGTAGGTTGTACCATAACAGAGTCAGAGTCAGTAGTATTCAAAAGAAAAAAAACATTCCACCATGTGTGTAGTACTAGTATGTAGTTTCTATAACTTTTTACTAGTTTTATATTTAAAGTTTAAACAGCTAAGTTTATTTTTAAAAATTAACAATTTAGTTATCATATTTGAATATTTTTATTATTTTTTTTAGTATAATTAATGAATTTTATGATTTTTATTATGTGTAATTAATTTAAATATTATTTTTTGAAAAAAATTAATAAAATGATAAGTGGTGGGTATCCGTAGTGGGCACCTGCATCCGGTGGGAGTGGGAGTGGGTTTTGAAAAGGTCCACCCGATGCGGGTTGGGGTGGGGGTGAGTGGAGAAAATATAAGATGGGACGAGTGATGGATGTAGCCCTCCCCGACCCGCACCCGACCCATTGTCATCGCTAACTTTACCCCTTAATCTTAAAAATGTCTCTTGTAATTAGGGTCTGCTTAAGACATGTACCTTGTGACCTGACCTACAAAACTAAACCCATCATGCCCCATAATTGAAGGAGCAAAAGTGTTTCTTTAATAAAAATTAATTGTTAGGCAATAATTTATATTATTAAAGAATAGGGGCCTAAGCGGAACAGACTTAAACCTTAGGGATCAAGGTGAAACCAACCTTTTTTTTTTAATATGAAAATACTCTTTTTGCATAGAGTTTTCATCATAACTTTTGAACAATGAATTGGCCTTTTAATGCGTGAAAAAATAGTTTGATGTAGCTTTCAAATTATTTCATATTCACATGCTGCTAGCTATTCTTTCAAAAATCAATTTTTTTTTTAAAAAAAAAAAATCTAAGGTGAAATTGGTCCCAATCCTTTAACTTTTAATGATTGTGTTATAATGTTTCAAAGTGAGATTTGGTCACATACTTCTCCATCCAAAAGCTTGCCAAAATCTCATTCACTTTTAAGGCCTAAGCCCTCAATTCCTTCTTTTGTTTCAAAACAATTTCAAAGACCTACTCACACACCTAACTACTTGTTTTGATCAAGTAACTAAAATAATATTATCTTTTGGGTCACACTTGTGTGAGACCGTTTCACGGATCCTTATTCGTGAGACGAGTCGAGTCGGGTCAAAGCACCATGCAAATGTCATACTTATATGTGCAAATCTCATACTTATATGCTCAAATATAACACTAATCAAAAATACAATTTTTGTTACTTATAAGAGAAAAAGTAATACATTTTTCATAATAATTAAGTAATGTTGACAAATGCATCTCACTTATAAGGGCAAATATAATACTTTTGAGGAAAAATGTAATACTTTTAAATCGAAATGTAAAAGTATTGTATTTTCCCTTAAAAGTATTACATTTACCCTAATAACTAACAAAAATTTTATTCTTGATTAGTATTACATTTGAGCATATAAGTATGACATTTGTGCATATAAGTGTTACATTTGCATTGTGACCCGACCCGACCTGACACGTCTCATGGTGAGACGGTCTCACATAAGTTTTTGCCTTATCTTTTAGTACTCAGAAAAAATATTATCGCTTTGGTAAAATCTTAAAAATAATGTTATTTTCCCTTCTTAATTTTTCGTCATAATGTTCATCTACTAACGTGACAATAAAATTCTGTTTATTCATTAGCTACCTGAATTGACCAACCACATACATCCAACATTAAAAATAAATTTACTTATTAATCAAATGTAAAATGATCAAATCAAATATTGCTACATTAGGAGGTGAAATTCGGAGGAGAATGTAGCGTTATTTATATCTTTTATTGCTCAATTCGCAATTGATATTTTACTATAAGTTGTTTTTGAAATTTGTAGTAAACTCCTTCACTAGGATATCCAATTCCTCTTATTTTGCTCTTATATATACACTAAAAAAAAGGTTTATTTATTCATTTAGAGGGCGTTTGATAGCCAAGAAACTTTAAATTTTTCCATTCTTGAAAATTTAAAATATGAAAAAATTATTATCACGTTTGTCAAAGTCTTTGACTTAAAAAATAAATAAATATCGTGTCAAATAGGATTCAAATTTCATAAAAATGTCTAAAATATGCATTTTGAACATTTTTCAGAATTCTATAAGTGATGATGTTTTAAGCATTTGTAACTAAGTTTAATCAAATTAATAGTTAAGGATGTTTTAAAAAAAATAGTTAAGGATAAAAAGTAAATAACTAAAAAATGGTACTCCCTCCGTCTTATTTTATGTGTTTGGTTTGATTAACGAGGTCCGGCTGAAGTTATTTTTAATTCAATATTTCATAATATTAAGTTTGGTATTAGTATACAAATTAAAATTTATATATTTAGAAACTACATTAAAAGTACTATTAAACAAAAAAAAAACAAATTTAAAAATAAGTAAAAGATACTAAAAAAATAAATAAAGAAGAAACAATTTATTTGACCAATAAATTGTAAGTATGACAAATAAAATGAAAGGGAAGAAACATTAACTATGCATATTTTTATAAGTACACTACACATATTCTAACTTTTTATTCCCTACTAATCTGACACAGTGCTCTAAAAAAAATTTGTCACAATTTTTAGAGTTAATACCACAAATGGTCCCCTGACTATTGAGCTAGTACCCCTTTTAGTTCTCGATTTTCAATTCGACCACAAATGGTCCTCTGACTTTCATTTTTAACCACAAATAGTCCTCTGTTAAAATTTCTGTTAAATAAGTGTTAAATCTAGGGGTAATATCGTCAAATTGATTAATATTATTATGATTACTTCTTTTTGAGAATTATATGACAACATAATTAATTTCAAACATTAATAAACATTAAGTTAATAAATATAAAAAACAAAATGGACGTGACAAAATTTTTTTTTTTTTCAAAAAATGGACGTGACAAATTACATAAATGAATAAATTAAATAAACATTCATGATTAATGTTCGTAATTTGTACTTGATTAATTATATTAATTAATTCAAAGGTGGCAGCCTTCAGTTGTGTCCCAAACAAAATGTTTGATCGATTAATGAAGAGTGAAAACTATTAATCGGCCATGTATGAACAACCATGAAAATGATGGGAGCAAGGATTTTGAAAAAAATTTCTTCAATTTTAATCTGTTGGTTAAATTAAAAACAGATAGCTCTAATATTAAATCTTCATTTTGTATGCATAATTACGAGAATAAGGTGTATTGTCTTTTTATTTGTGAGTATTTATATTTATTAATTGTTTCAATTATGCTTGTTGGTGATAAATTCTAAACATTTTTATTTTAACACCATTATATATCAATTTGACGATAATACCCTTAAATTTAACACCTACTTAACTGAAATTTTAATAAATGACTATTTGTGGTCAAAAATAAAAGTCAGAAGACCATTTGTGGTCGAATTACAAGTCGAGGACTAAAAGGAGTACTAACCCAATAGTCAGAGGACTATTTGTGGTATTAACTCCAATTTTTATTTCTTTCTAGAAAGAGAGTCAAATTGCAATTGTTGTATCATAGACCAGAGTTCACACTACACTGTAGGTCCTAATTTATGTGTTTGTGTTTTATATTATGATTTTTTGTGTCTTGCGTTATGAAATTATGTACTTTACGAGTATAAATTCTGTACTTGAAACAAATTAGTAATTGTGTCTTATGTTATGAATTTTTGTGTCTTGTGTAGTGAAATTTTGTGCTTATGAACACAAATTATGTACCTAAATTAGATTTGAAAAATAAGTAAATATATAGCATGTGTATGTGTATTGTGTTATCATTTTTTGTGTCTTTTGTTATGAAATTTTATACCTTACGAATATGAATTTTGTACCTTTACTTTTCAATCCAGCTGGGTCCATAATGCTATGCTATGTTTATTGTGTTGTGATTTTTTATGTTTTGCATACCTTACTTATGAATTATGTACCTCATTTTTTCAATTCATGGTTCATAATGCTACGTGGACATTGGTCCATGATATAAATTGTCATCAAATAGACCTTAAAATATATGCAAAACAACCCTAAGGTCTCTAAACTTATTTTTTTTTACAAAAATTCTTTAAAAAAACTTTCAATTACAGGCCTTAACTAGTTATTTTGATGCATCTTGACTCATTAGTTGGTAAACCAACCTGTTATACCGATTAAATAAGATTTTTTTTGAATACTACTAACTCTATTAGAATGCAATATATGTTCACAAGAGTCAGTATTGACTCCACTGAGGCGCAAACCCACCACCTCCCATATAAAAAGAAGGGTTTGATGCCACTAGACCACAAGGTCCTTGGCACCGATTAAATATGATATGTAATCCTATTTGGCACTGACAGCCAAATTAAAAGATTTTATTTTTTGAATAAAATATTCCATGTGTTTTTTAAATAAATAACAAAACAAAATATTAAAAAAGAAAACTCGAATCCTTTTTTCCCATGCCATTCGATTCTCTAACTTTCCAACAAATTCTCTTCTTTTCCCAATAAATCGTTTTCATTTTTCATCATCTTCGTTCTTCTTTCTCGCTCTAATAAAATTAAAATTGCTTGCAAAAATAAAATTAAAATTAAAATTAATACATTTATTGAAAATTTTACTCATTAAAACTCTGCTTTGTCATTTTTCTATTTTTATTCCTAAACCTGCAAGAGAAGTCTTACACAAGTGATGGAGATAAAGTGTGACCCCACTTAGCTAATGTTGGTCTGAAATGGCCAACTAATGCTCTAATTCCAAGCTTATCAGCCTCTTTAACACTTGTTTCACAAACAGAAAAAACAGACAAACAGCCCCTTATTACTTGTTTAGCTTTTCAATGCCCAATTTGTGAATACTAACAAGAAGCATGGTTGGACCAAGTAGTAATACTATATTTACTAATGCATTTTCTTTTCTTTTATTTTTTTACCCTTTTTTAACTTGTGAAGTTTTACTTGAGTACTGAAAATACATTATTTTGTATAATGTATATTCAGTACACAAATAATGTACTTTTAGTATATTAAAAATATACTTTTTGTTATGGTTCACACAATAATTTGCCCAAGTCAGATTGAAATTGCCATCTCTTACTATTAGAGATCTCAAGTGCAATCCTATTTCTTTTTTAAAAAGTCATAATTTTGTTCTTTACTTTTTCTTCTTTTAATCACATAAACAAAATATTACTTTTTAAAAGTATACATACCATTTTTCCAGGAGCATATCATATAGCTTATACAGTTGTCCTTATAAAGAAGTGCAAGTGACAAATGAATAGTAAAAATGGGTGCACAAGCCCTAGGCATTTCTTTAGCAACTTCCAAGAGAGATGTACAGATTTTTATTTTTTTTTTTGAAATAAAGAGAGATGTACAGATAAGCAACCAAGTTTCAAGAAATGTTAGTGATTAGTTTAATTGAAGCATGCATGGATAAAGTAAAAATGGTGGAGAACACTAAAAAAAAGCTTTTCAATGGATTCCTTCCATTCATGATTCACCTCAACCTCAACCAACATTACTTACCAAACTACCCACCTTTAAAAGAAAGTGAAAACATGAAGATAATCAAGTCCTCAACAGCATACAAAGTAGGTTCAAAAGGCCTAAAAAGTAAAAAAGTAAAAAAGCT
>CM008336.1:19910919-19921803 GCA_002525835.2 Ipomoea batatas | reverse complement strand
ATTTGAGCATATAAGTATGACATTTGTGCGTATAAGTGTTACATTTACCCCATGGCCCGACCCGACCCGACCCGACTCACGGTGAGACGGTCTCACACAAGTTTTTACCTTTATTTTAATATGAAAATTTGTAGTACGTGATTTTTATTTTCAATTATAACTATCTACGACGACAGTATGACTCATCTATGTTTATTACAAATTGAAAATACTAATTTCGATTATGATCAAAATAATTAATTTTATTTTATATTAATTTTCATATATTTAAAAATTATATTAAGTATTTACTTATTTTAATCTTTGTATTGGACATTAATTTAATTTAATTGTGTGATGTGTCTATTATAATTAGTTTAGATATAATTGTCACAAAAAAATAAAAATATTTACCAGTAAATTTATTTTATATTATATTATATATTTTGAGTTTTGACCGTTGTAATTAAGAACATCTCCAATAGTTGTAGTTTTGAAGAAATTTACATTAGGAGAGAGAAGATGGAAGGTAAGGAAAAAAAAAAAACAAAAGCTCAAAAAAAAATTTAATAAAATCCGATAAATTTTAATTTGAAGACCTAACACGTCAGATAGTTCCCGCCCGATTGGAACACTACCCTTGTAACCAATACGTCAGATATGTCTGTATCTGCTGCGCTGCCACCTACCTCTTCTCCCTATTTATAATCACACCATTTTCTTTGTTTTCCCGGCAAGAGTTTTGAGAGAAAAGAAAAAAAGAGAAGAAAGCGCAAATGCATAGAATGTATCTGAACATGCTTGCTTCTTCTAACGGTGACCGCAAGAGGAAGGCGCCGGAAGAAGGTCGTGAAATGACGCACTCGCCGTCGCCGCCGCCGCCAGGGTTCCTCATTCCGCGGTTTAGGAGGGAAGGAGCGGGAGCGGGAACGCCACCGCCGTTGAACTTGCAGTTACGCCTTGGCCAACCAGGATCGCCGTCCCAGTTGCCGCCGCCGCCGCGGTTCCCCACTCCGCCGCCGTTGAACCCGCAGTTGCATCTTTATCAACCAGGAGCGTCGTCGACCCTGCAGAGCGTCACGCCACACGCGCCCCTAGACCTTAAGTATTATTACGTAATAACTCAATCCCATTCCATTCCTTATTGTCTCTTTTTTTTTTGCCAATAAATTCCGCCTTGTTACCCTAACGTGCAAAGGATCAGAAGGAGCTCAAACCAATAACACCAAATAAGTAATAACTTAAAACTTTGTTATTATCAAGTCTATCAATCCGACCAATTTGGTGTGTTACCTAGACCAATCCAATTCTTTTGTAATGGCTACTTGCATATATGCATATATGGTGTATCATTTTGATTCTTTATATATGTTTACTTAACATGAATGTAGAACGAGGCCATGAGTGACATGCTAGACGAAATGCGCAAGCGGAAACACGCGTGGGAGATGCAGAAGAAGGCGATGGAAGCCATGATTGCCAATTACAGAACTCAAGCTTTGATCATGGCGGAGAGGGTGAAGGCTCTTGAGAAAACCAACGCTGCTCTCCATGTCGCCCTGCACCTGCAGCCCACGCCTCCGGCCGGCGGCGGCGATGGGGCGGCTAGTGGTGAAGTTGTGCTGGAGAGAGTCTGCAACGATGATGGCATGGCCGTGCCGCCATCTCTGCATGTGCAACAACTGTGCGGGGACAACGACTAAGTGCTGCCCCATTTGCCATGCTACATTCCAAGACTGCATTGCAGTCAATTTTTACTAATTAATTATGATTGATTGAGCATTCCTTGTTTCTGTTTCTGTTATACAATAGTTTGTGTTTCGTTTTAGGTTTTCCCCTCCTTTAAATTTCTCTCAAAAAATCATATAAATGTCATTGCTCATTTCAATTTATGGAGATTTATATTTTTATTATTACTATTGTTGAAATAGAATTTTAAGATATATTTATTCGTAGATCAGTTCATGCATCCCATGGTTCTCCGAGTATTATTAGCGATTTACCGAGTTTTAGTATATTAGTATTTTACTTTTATTATTTATATAAATATAGCTGCTATTTTTATTCCTAGAGCGAGATATGTATTTTACAACCAGGGAGCCTGGTTGATGGCGTTTGTGTCCAATATTGGTTGTACCAATAGCTTCATGGCAGAATTCTGGGGCTTCCGAGAGGGGCTAATCTTTGCTAGAAAACATGAGTTTGACAATTTAATTGCTGGATCCGACTCAAAAGCGATGGTCCAAGCTCTCCTCAAAGAAATAGACACTACTCCTGAACTCAATACGTTGATCACGGACTGCAAACTTCTTTTAAGTCAGTTTCAGGATATCAAAGTGGTCCCTTATTCTTCATGAAGGAAATCAATGTGCAGATTTTCTGGCCAATCAGGGGCAAAGAGCTCCGTGGGGTACTACGATTCTAAAGACTCCGCTAGAGGGGCTCTCAACCTTTCTTCATCGTGACACTCTGAGCCTTGCCACTTGTAGGCATCATTAGCCTTCATCGGGACCTTCTCTCTCACCAAAAAAAAATAATTTTTTTTACCATATCTACTCTAAGTATATCGACAAAGGATTGTATTGTCAAAGAATTTCACTCATGTATATATTCAATTATAATCAAATTTAAGAATTTCATTCATTTTTAAATATAGAAAAATATCCATGTCCTAAATTAATATTAAATGAGGAAAGAGAAAAACATTTCCACTAGTGAATATTTTTTTAGAAATGAATAAAATGTTTAAATTTATATGTATAAATGTCATTGTTTGTTATTTCTATTTATGGAGATCTATATATTTTACTATTTTTGAAATAGAATTCTGGGATATATTTATTAGCCTAATAATATTTTACTTTTATATTTATATAAATATAAATATAAATAGCATTGCCATTTATATTCATAGAAAACATGTATTTTACTATTGTCGAAATAGAATTTTAGCATATTGAGAAAGAAAAAATTCATGTCACAAAATATCCAACTAATCAAATTTAACAATTTCATTCATTTTTAAATGTGAAAAAACATTCATGACCTAAATTAATATTAAATGAGGGGAGATGAATGATCCAAAAAAACAGGAGAGAGAAAAACAATGAATATTTTGTTCTCTATGAAAATCAATACAAATTTTAAATTTGAATTTAATGATTTCGTTGATTTTTAAATATTTTTTTTTTTAATAATCAAGGCAAATAGATTAACTGAGTTGGTAACAAAAGATCAAATAGGGAAGTTGTGCCAAAATGAACGACTTGAGGCTACCCCCGGGGTTGTAACAAGAGCGTGGGCTACCTGCAAGTTAAGCGTTCTACGAATATGGCAAACGTAGCACAACTCCAACGAATCCAAAAGCGATCTACACTCATAAAAGAATGAACCTAAATACGAGAGGTCAGAGATATTATATTGTTTCGTAAGCTATTTACTACGTGTAAGCAATCTGATGATTGCTAGCCCCTCGATCATGTATCCACGAAAGAGCCTCCCGACATGCAATTACTTCTACCATTGCGGGAGACGTTGCATGAGTAAGAGGCCCATATGTTGCTGAGACGAAAGAGCTATCTACTACTAATATTGTGAATCCGAATGACGCTTCTCCAATGTCGTGACGGAATCCAACATCAAAGAGAAAAATATTTATTCATAAAATAATATTAAATGAGTTAGCAAAAAATATTTTCACGAATAAATACTTTTCTTTTTGTCAAATATCTTTTGTTTAGTTGGCACTGACTCTTTTTAGAGAAGGTAAGTTGATAGTACTCAAAAATACTTTCCTTTTTCTTTTTAAAAAATGAATAAATTAAATTTGATTGGTATTTCAAGAATATACAATCTCAATAATACTATTAAAAAAAAAGAAAAAAAAAAAGAATATACAATCTCATCAGCCAGCTATCAGTACATCGGACCATCGTGTATATCCGTATATGTAGGGCTTTTTGGGGCATTATTAGTATTTCATGAATTACAGGGTTACATTTATAATTAATCAATTTAGAAGATATCCGCCGCAATGCATCTTCCCTTCTGCATCTCATCCCTGAAACCCTAGCCCAAATCCTTATATAATCCCACTGCATTTTGCATTTCTGTATATCTTATAGCCGCTCCGATCTTCCTTCTCCAATCTGAGTGTGTATATGTAGGTAGATTTTATATGTATAGACTATAAGACGCAGTTATACGTGTATGTAGGTTCGTTAGGGACGGAAATGTTTGATGATTTTGAGTTTGTTGTTCAGAAATCGCTGTGATGACTCTGTAAAAGTTCAAGCTCAACAGACCGTATCGTCAGGGGTTTCTCTACTTTGAGAGCCTTTGCATGTCGATTCTACTTCTAACGCTGAGCGATCTGCAATTTGAGAATCGATTTTTTTTTTAATTAGTTTTGTTGTTTCGGTTGGATGTTTATGGAGGAATTAGTGATTGCTATGAGGATTCCAAAGCTCCCTCTTCTGAGTAAAGTTGAGGAAATTTGCTGGCAGAATCGAACCATTAAAAATCTAGCCACTACTGAGCAATCTCTGTCTTCTTCTTAGATTTCGTTTATTTTTTGGTGTTTGAATTTGTCTTTGGATCCTTTTTGTCGTTATTTCTCTACTGCTGTGTCTAGTTCTAAGCGTAGATGCAATAATTGTTCAATATGATGTTGTGATTTTGATGTCATTTTTTCTGAGGAATTAGTGATTGCCATGAGGATTTCTAAGCTCCCTCTTCCGATTAAAGCTGAGGAAATTTGCTGGCAGAATCGAACCACTTACAATCTAGCCATTACTGAGCAATCTCTGTTTTTTATAAGAGTTCAGATCTTTAAAGTTTTCTTCTATATTCTTTACTGTTGTGTCTTGTTTTAAGCACAGTTGCATGATTTTGATGCTATTTTTGTGAAATTGTTTAATATTGTAGTGTTTTTGATGAATTTGTGCTGAAAACGTGTGAAGGTTTCATAGATTTATTTTGTATGTTAGTACAATACGAAATTCAGATCACGGTGAAGACTCTGTAATATTCAAGCTCAACAGACCGGAATGCAGGCTCCTCCTTCAACTGGAGGAGCATGCGTGTCGATTACCCCGCTGAACTGAGTGATCTGCAATTTTAATCTATATAATTATCTGTGTGTTTCTTGTGCACCTGTTTTTCTAATGGTGATTACCAAGCTCCCTCTTATGTTCATGTGTTTTTGGTGTTTTATGTGTTCCTTTTTGCAGTTTTGGTCCGAATTTTGAGTGTGCTCATGATAATGATGAAGCTATTTTTGCATTCCAACACTTGGACTGAGAGATTAAATCTCAATGAATGCAAGACATTGTGCTACTGAATCTTTCTCAGTGATTTAGTTTTGTTCTATTTGAAAATTGTATGAATTGAAATTGCATTTTCTATGTATTGTCTGTATTGAAGCCATCAGATTCAAGTGATGACACAACAATTAATCTTAGGACACCATTGGACACAACCTATGGGTTGTGGGTGAGAATAATATTGTTCTGATGATGATGATGGTTGTATCTTGCATCTCATAATCATTTCATTGCTTGGTTGGTGTGGTAACTTCACACCACTAAGTTGAAGCAGTGAAACTTCACCTTAATTGTTTGATCACTAAAAGAACATGTAAATTTGAAAATGTGTGATCTACTACGCTTGTTTGCGTTGTATAATGCATATTGATTTTTAGTGAATTAGAAACTTTGAACCGGTAACTCTGTTGTGGTCTTAGCTGGAGGTGATAAGCTTGCTCAAGTCAAGAAGGCTTGTTGCTCCCATTGGAAGTTGAAGTGAAAATGTTGACTATTAATGGGGTAAGGGTGTTGCTATTTGTGAAGGTCTAAATAACCTATTTTAAAGAGGTAAATTTTTTTTAACAATTTAATAGGTGGTGTAAATAGCAATTAGGGTGTGTTACACCACTTTAGTCAAATATAATTTAGTTACACAATTAGGTATTGGAATTAGAGTTTTTAAAAAAGAATATTGGAATTAGAATTATTATTTTAATAATTTTAAATATTTCCAATACTTCTTTGAAATTCTAATTGTAATATTTAATCTTTTGTGTAATTAAATTATATTTATACCTTAATAACTTATTTACATTATTTATGAAATTATTTAAAAAAATTATTTTTTTTAAAAAATTTTAAAATTGTTTACACCCAGTGGTACAAATATTAACACCCTTTAGTTGTCTTGTTTAATAAAATCATAACAATGTATCTATTACGGTGTTGTATTTTTTACTCAAATCTAGAAAAGGAAGCCTCGACAACCCTTGCTGCTCAAGGAGTCAATGGCCAACCACTTTTTCCAGGGAAAGGGATCCAAGAGACTCCAATATGACTTTGTGTACTTTGTGTTGTGAATGTATTTTTTTAAATTAGTTTTTATTTCTTTTGTAATTATTGAATTTTTTATAAAAATTGTTTACAATATTATTTGACAAAAATAGTACTCGTATTTAGTTTCTGCTATGTTTTTAAATAAATATAATAATTAGAATTTATCACTTTAATGAATTGTAAAATGTAATATAACTTAAATTTAAAATTTTCGATTACTTTAATTGATCAATATTTTACGGAGTAATATTAAGAATACATTTTCATGTTTTATGTATATGTTAAATATTATAAACTTAACTGATTTATATTTAAATATTATAAAATAATAACTAAAATGTAAAATTGAATTTTATTAAGCTATATTTGGTTATACAATCTTGTGTAAAAAAATTCAAATTCGAGATTAAAATTATAGGGTAGCTTCATATCCATTTTGAGTACTGTTGACTGTTATAATGTAATATCTGTTTGTAGCTTCTTTCTTAACCAAATGAAGCACAAAGAGCCAATATTGTGAGTCTCGAACCCACCCCTCCTATGTGGTCTTTGGCTTTTGAATTCAATTGCAAGTTAAAGAAAAATCTAACAAATAAATCGCAAATAATAATAATAATATAAAATGAATAAAAGACTAAATGAAGCTCAAACTAAAATCTTGTTTATATATATATATATATGAAACATATATACCAGTTACTGATAATGGGTATTGTGTACAGCATAAATTTCCCACTTTATTTCTGACCATAGTTCAGAGATACTAAGTTGCAAAATATTGAAACAGAAACATAGAGTAGATAACAGATCTCATCCATAGCAACGGATAGGATCATTGCATCCTTTCGCTGCAGATTGCTTGGAACCAAACCTTCCTCCCTTTGCAAGGTACTGCTGGTGATACTCTTCTGCTCTGTAGAATTTCTTAGCAGGCAGTATCTCAGTCACAATCTGCCTGTTCAGAAGCTTCTGCTGTTTCTCCTTGGATTCGATCGCTTCCTTCTCTTGCTCGGGGGTGTAGAAGTAAATCCCAGATCGGTATTGCGTTCCCACATCGTTCCCCTACAAAACAGCACGCCTGAACTGTTAAATGCCCCAAAGCACAGAAACATAATACAAAACCTGGCAAGTACAGAATATATATATGATGACTGGGACAGTTAGGGGAGAAAATCTCAAACTTTGAAGCCATCAGGTAAAAGACAAGACATGTAGAGAAGTTGTAGGAAAAATTGTAAACATTTGCAGCATCAACTAAAAGGTTAGGCTCCGCTCATATTTTTTGATGCATTAGGTATCCCAGAAGACACTAGACTAATCCTTAGCCCAGTGCCCTGCCCAAGGCAAATTATTCTGTAGACCTGGGTCCATCATACACAATTTACATACTGAATGTACACCATTCAAATTGTAAACATTCAATATGTAAATTGTGTATTTTGAACACTGGTCCACCTTGCAAGATAGACCCGGGTCCATGGTATAACTATTGCTTGCCCAAAGTTAAGTTTTAGTCCCAAGTTTCTACCCCTGCCAGTATACTCTATGCACACCGGGCCTGATAAGTCAAGGTCTCCCAATGACCCCTGGTTGAGATTCGAACCCCCACATTGCCGCTAGGGCAAGTTTTTAAGGCGATCAGTCAAACCAACTGAGCTTTGCAAATGATCAATATTGAACCTTTCAATTGACAACATTTGCAGCATCACGATTTTACCTCTTTTGAGTAGGATAAAGATATCTTCCACTTCTTGATCTATATGTGACAGAAATGGGGACAATTCATGCACAAAAGAGAATAGTGCTACATGACCTAAAGCAGCACTATGATCACAACAACCTAAACCACTCACAAATCAATTGTTTTCAGGTAAGCATAACAAGGATTCTACACTTCTCTTTGCCTCTTATTTGACTACTACTGAACTCCATAGTACAGAAGGATTCAAATTAGCTTTAACTTTGTTAGATGAATCTTGAATAGAAGAGAAACTTCCAGAAAACTACTGCACAATCTCAAATTTTGGGTACCAATCAAAGCTTGTTCCTTTTGCCTTTTGTCTTATTTTTTTCCTGTGATTAACAACTAAACATCCATTTTTAATGATAATTGTCTCCTATTTTTGTCTGTTTCTTACTAACAAAATTCAGTAAACAGAGCTGATAGATAGAGAGGGAGGGAGATTAATCTTCAAATTTCCAGGCATTTAAACAAACACCTAGCAGTCAAGAATTAAACCCAACATAGTTACCAAAGAAATCCAGTAATTTGAAGACCCACCTGGCGGTTGAGGGTAGTCGGGTCATGGCGAGCCCAGAACGCGTCGAGCAGACTCTCAAAGCTACACTCTTTCGGGTCATACTGGACCCGGACCACCTCAGAATGGTTCGTCGCGCCGGTGCAAACATCCTCGTACGACGGGTTGTGAACATGCCCCTGGGTATACCCTACCTCGGTCTTGGTAACGCCGGGCACCCGCTGAAACGCGAGCTCGACGCCCCAGAAACAACCCGCCCCGAATTGGGCGAACAGTTGACCCGGAGCCGGGGTATCGTCGTCGGGGCCCTGTGCGATTGCGGAGTCCATAGAGCTTTCGGCAGAGCGCGCGGCGCCAAAGCCGAGCTTATTGAGCCAGCTCATCCTTGGGGAGGAGACAAGCGCGGCGGATCTCGAGATTGGCGGAGAGGAAGTGAAGGGGAGAGATTTCCGGTGAGGGAGTGAGGGTTTATATAGAGAGAAACGCGGGGGTAAAGAGGCTATGGCGGAGGCGGTGGTGGGTTTGAGGAGGAGCATTCTTGAAATAGCGTTTTGGGATGGGGACTTGGTAGTGGGTACTTACCAAATGGATATAATAATATAATATTACGTAAGAAATGCAATAATTTTTTTTCTATTTTCTTTCACTGGAAAATGAAAATAATTCAGAACTATTTGTTTATTTATTTATTTTTATTTATTTATGAGAAAGTTAACAGTTATTACCCGAACACTTACTCTAGGTGAAGCTCATCTTGTGATTTAGCCAACGAATAATTATAATAAAATAAATCAATTTAAGTTAAGTATAGTTAATCGGTTCTGTTTGTCGTCAAGAGTAAAATTCATAATATATTAAATTTAGTATTTGTATATACAATTTATATATTTAGAAATTACATTAAAAATGTTATTAAACAGAAAAATTAAAAGTTATTAAAGAAAATAAGTATTAGTTTTTGTTTCAAAAAAAAAAAAAGTATTAGTTTGATCAATGAATAGTAAACATGACAAATAAAATGAGACAAATGGAGTATACACACGCACTAGAACAGTAGAACCAATATTTATCTTACATTTATAAATATCGCATGGTTCTGATGAAATTTAAAAAAAAAAAATCGTTATGACATTTTTTATAATTATCATGAATTTTATCGTACAACCTTTAACATTATATAGTGCACTTCTCAACATTATTTATAAATGCATATTATATTGTTAGAACGTGTACTCTATCTATAGTATTAAAAATTACACTTTGCACAATGCAAAGTCTAGTACATTTAGGTTTTGGATTTTAGAGTTCTTGACTTAACTTTTTGATTTTACGTTTGGTTTAATGTTTACTTTTTACTACTTAGGCTTTAGTATTTACTATTTAAGTTTAAAGTTTAGTTTTTCCGTTGATATTTTTAAAAGTTATCTAGAAATGCAATGTCTATTGTTAAAAAGTACATTGTATAGTATTAAAAGTTGGACGATAAAGTTAATGATAATTACAATAATGTCACCTTTTTTTTTTTTTTTTTTGTAAAATTAACGATAATTATAATAATGGCACTACATTTTTTTTTTAAATTTTGATATGATCCTTTCAAATTTGACAAACGTAACGTTAAAATTAGTTCTTAATTTTCTTGGGGGCATTTTCTCATGGACGTGTGAACATATATATAGTAAGAAGATCTCTTATCTTATCCAATTTGATCAATTAGCAAGAAGATCTCCTGTCCTATCTGATTTTAGCAATTAGAAACTCCAATCTTATCCAATAAGCTCAAGAATATTCGAAATGATATAGAAAGACAACCTCTTATCATGTCCGCTTTAATCAATATTATCAACAACCATCTTCGAATCACACTCTATTATATTACTGATTTTTTGAAGTCTTAAATCTAATAAAGTAATTTGGTCTAAAAAAAAAATCTAATAGAGTAACAACTCACAAAATATAACAGAACTAAGATTGTTGGAATCTCAACCTTACATTGAAATTCAGAAATCTCTAAGCCTAAAATTTACACTCTTATTTTCTTCTTTAGTCATATGACATAGTGCATTTTCCTCAATTAAATATGGAAATATGGCATACGTCTATACGATAGCCATCTTACTTAATAGATAAAAGCATAAACGTGGACCTAACTCCTCCAGTCCCTTCTTTGCCCTTTTATTTTGACTTATGTGAAATATCTTGGGCGTAGTCATACCTAAACCAATAAAATAAATAAATAAATAAGATACTACGTGAATTAATATCTTGGGCGTAGTCCTACCTTA
>CM008336.1:19865832-19879882 GCA_002525835.2 Ipomoea batatas | reverse complement strand
GGCATGTAGTTAATTGAAAATTAATCAATGAGAATATGAGATGATTAGATGAGTGTGAATCTTTCGACAATATGTTGCTCTGGAGTCTGGAGTTCCCCAAGTTTATATAGACTGCTTGTGAATAGCTTTCTTTGCATCTGAATGATGCGTTCATAAAATTTTTAGATCAAGTCGAAGGGAGTTACGATGACAGCATTATTAGCGAAAGCTACTGCTCTTGCACTCGTTCAACATCCTGTTGTGAATGCAAGTTGTCGAGACGGGAAGAGTTTTACGTACAACAGCAGCATCAACATTGCCGTTGCAGTGGCTATTGATGGGGGGTTGATTACTCCCGTATTGCAGGATGCTGACAAGGTCAGTTGATTGCGTTTATCTTTAAGTTTGTTCATGCCCCTTTTCGAAATAGCGTTATCGTGTCGTGGATTTGATTGCTATGTTGTAACAATGGTTTTGTGATATTCCGTATAGATTGATATATATTCATTGTCAAGAAAGTGGAAGGAGTTAGTTGATAAAGCTCGGGCCAAGCAGCTCCAGCCTCAAGAATATAATACAGGTATTTAGTTAATACAAAGTATTATTCTTCCGTAGCTCAGTCCAAATGGGAGCTGTTTTCTTTTCTTAGCTATAAAAACTCTCTTTCTTGACCAGATCAGTTACTGATCGTGCATAACTTGATAATACTTGGGTATATGATGCACACAAGTATCGTTCCTCTTCTAGCATTGTTAAACTAATGTGTTTGAATATGATTATTTGAGGTATTAGTGTATATTGATGTGATTCTTACCAGGTTCGATGTATCAATGCTCACATTTTTTTTTATTTTTTTTTTATAATTTTATAAATTGCCAGTGGAATGTAAGGGTGTATACAGTATACTTGTGCACTACCTGCCTTACACCAATTTGGGACTATTTACTTGGTAACCATGTGGTTACAAATTCGACTCCCAATGGGAGTGGCCTATTGGCCTTCCTGGTTTGAGCCAGACAGCTATGGGCAACCTAGGCTGGTTTACCTTCTTATGGTCCTTTGCCGGCTAGGGTTACAAGGCAGGGTTTACGCAAGTGCACACCCTCGGGTAGTGGTTGTGGGTTTCCATCGTCACCCAAAAATAGTTTTACAAACAATGAAGGGTAGAAATAACCAAATACCGATTCAATCGATTGCATTAAAAGAGAAGCCACTTGTTAATAAGATAAAATAACAGAAAACTAGGGCTTTGACAATGCGTATTATTGCAAAGGAGTCCATTGAGCTCTGTCTGAACTGATGTAGTTGTATAATCAATTTCACGCAATAGGATGTTTTGGATATGCTATGACGTTTAGCTTATACATCAGTGAAAATTGATTCGTTTTCATGTATTCTTTGTGTTGCAGGCACTTTTACTCTATCCAACCTTGGGATGTTTGGAACAGATCGATTTGATGCCATCTTACCACCCGGAACTGTAAGCATTTACAACTGAGTTACAAAAAAAGCTCGTCTTTTTTACCAGATTTCCCGAATGTTGTGTAGGGTGGATCCATGATTTGAACGAGTGGAGACAAATCTTATTTATAAAATTTATGAAAAAGGATTCATACTACAAAATCGTAAAAGAATTCAACCGCCACTTTTGTAATTCATATATGAATGGTACGTTTGAATTGTACCTTTGCAGGGTGCAATTATGGGCGTGGGAGCTTCGATACCAACTGTTGTTGCCACGAAGGACGGAAGGATTGGCAAAAAGAACCAAATGCAGGTACATTTACGGTTCTCTTAAGGAGCCTTAGAATTTTAGTACTTAATTCCCACGACTTCTTACGGTTGAAAAATGCAATACGTGCCAGGTAAATGTCACTGCTGACCATCGAATAATATATGGTGCTGATCTGGCTTCTTTCTTGCAAACCTTGGGGAAGATAATCGAGGACCCCAAAGATCTTACCTTCTAGTTCTTCCTCATCATTGGAAATTCGAGGTTTTATTTTAGTGTAATTGCTCTATAGTTTTTAGTTTCACGATTGCAATTATATATGCCACCCTAATTGCGGTTGAGAAGAAGAGAATCAACAGAATGAACAAATTCTTTCGAGTTTAAACTATCGTTTACATTTTTTGTGGTCATGAACTCGGGTGCAACGAACAGCTGTTTCATCAGCTCATTTATATGAAATTTCAATTGTTTGAGTTTTTTGAATCAACTGGAAATCTTACATTAAAATGTTGGTGTTAGTAATCTCTTGTAGAGCTCAAAGGGCTGGTCTTTACATTTGGGGATTAGTTCTTCTCTGTATGTCAACATGTTCATCTTGTGCTTGCTGAATATTCATTTCACCCAAGCATTCTTAGACTCCTCTCTCATGACATGTATGATTCATGGAATGAATTATGGAAATATAAAAATTTTATTTTTACTATTTAGTTTGCTACAAGAATATACTTACAAATTGTATTTTCGTGTTTGGTTAATTACTTTAAAATAAGTATATAAATTTTGCTTTCTTAGCAACCACAAATAATAACAAATACTATAAATACACAAAGAAGTCATACACGATAAGAAACACTATAAATATATTAATCAATCATTTATTAATAATTTCATAAATGTAAATTTTATGAAACAAGACCTTTATTAATTGAAGCAATGACATTGATCATAACTTGTGTGAAATAAACTTTGCTATTAATTTTTCACTTGTTATACTCTTATTGTATTAAAATATTTTTCACGTGAGATAGATTTAATAGAAATTTCGTGGGAATTGAGGTTGAAAGTGACCTAGTTGTTGTGCTTTCACAGCTTGAATCTTAGCTTCAACCTTGGCTAATTGACATTGAAAATCATAAATTTGTTCATGTAAAATGGTGATTATTCCAACACAACCATAAACCGGATCCTGAATCCGACAACGCGCCTCGTAGTACAAGGATTCTGCAACATCACCTCGCTCATACTCTTCCACTTTCTGCATGTTTTTATTCACAACAACAAATTAACAACTCCATGTGCAAATTAACAATTTTCTGGATCGACTATACCCCCCCCCCAATATATATATATATATATCCCGGGCACACCCATTAGGTAGTTGTTGTAAGTTTTACTCGTCACACGAAAATAAGAATAGGAAAAACAAGAAGAAAGATACAAACTTGTAACCACAAGGTTACTAGTTTGAATCCCAACCTTCTTGGTTTGAATCAGTCCGCTATGGGGTCTTTTGTCGACATGGGATTTGCCCAACGCATACCCTCAGGTAGTGATTGCGGGCTTCCCTCATCACTCCAAAAAAAAAAAAATAGAGATAAAGAGTTTTTGTTGAAATTTTGTATGGTTTTTGATGACACATATATACCTGGAGCATCTTGGCAACGTTGCTAGCACCAAAGATTCTATGAACGAAAGAAAATCTTTGAGGATCCATTGGAGGAAAATATGGCAAAAATATGCAATCTGAGGGACACCTCCGTCTCAGTTGCTTGCAAGCTGCACATCGGCTGTTACTACTTGAGCTCATAACTATCCTTTTCAGACATATCAATACATAATCTTACGAAAACCTTTGACTCACAAAGATAGGATTCTTTGAATCTTTGTGGTTTGAAGAACAAATCTTTCAAAATTCCATAGTATCTTTGCTAATATATTTGTGTGTGTATATATATATCTTGGAGAGTTATGTAGGTGGTAGGAGAAATTTTGAAAAATAACGGTTAGTTGTGTTTCCTTTTATTTTTCTTTTCTCCTTTTAAAAAAATAATGTTTTTAAAATTTATTTTGATACTAAATATAATTTTTGGTGTTGTAAGAAGGAAAGTTATCAGTGGAGTATAAACTTACCATCTAGATTATTATTTATATATCTTTAAGAAATAAAATACGTTATTGCCATTAAAATGATTTATTTGAATAATACTTATTTTAGAGAATACTTTCATGTATATATGATGGAAAATCTATCATTATGTGATTATAGATTTTAAGATTTTGTAGTAAATTCTAGTAAGTTTTAAGATATGTTATTTGAAATTTTATTTGGAGTTAATACTCTTTTTGTCCTATATTTATATGCCATTTCACTTTTAATATTTTTTTTTTCAGAATATTAATTAATGTTGGTTCTAGTATTATTACAGTATTGTCATTTTTTGTACCCATTAACAAACTCGTTTAAATGACATTAAACATGCGGACATTTCAGTTTATTTAGTCTATCATCTTCTTAATTAGCTCTTCTTTGTTTGAAAAGTTAATTCATATTTTGGTCTTAGATTTATATGTGTCATTCTATTTTTAATCATTTTTTTTAAGAAAATCCACGTTGATTCTTGCATTGTATTATTGTGGCCTCACCATTTTTTGTCACACGACATTTTTTTGATTCATGGTATGGAGCTTCATCCCAAGAAAATGGTTAAGAATAAGAAAAATACATGCATCTAAGGCCATAACTTATCCAGAACTAGACCATGACAAAAGAAAATTATAGACGCCCATAGTTTAAAGACAAAACTTTGGAACTTTCAGAATGATATTTGATTCATAATCAGTGCGATATTCATCGTGTATCTAAATTAATAATTAAAAAAAAACAATAAGAACATGGATCAGAGAAAATGAACCATTTATATTAAAATCATGAAAAAAGTAAGGAGAAATTACTTATCCTCCACTTTTAGCACGACCGACTGTCTGCTTTCCTAGAAACAGTTGTGCATTTGATGTAAATTTGATTTTCGTACAAAAGCGACTAGTGAAGTTTTATTAGTAAATTTTATTATAGACCATAATTCATACAGGTGTATGTATGGATCATGCATTAAAACTCATTCATAGAAATAATGTATTTTACACATACAAATAATGAACCTTATGCTATCACACAATAATCCTTTCTTTATAATTCACACAAAATGCATGGCCTATTTTTATATAAAATGAAAAACACTTTATAACGATGCTAATTAATTTGCTAACCCTAATTTTCATTCATCTATTCCGCTTCTTCAGTGCGGTGTTCTTTAGTCTCCCATCCAAATCAATTATCAATCATGAGGATGTGTGGTATAGGAAAAATATTTGAATATAAAGGTATTAATTAGGCACCTTTTATTTTAATTTCTCCATTTGCAATGAGTATATGCTTAAATTATTTTCTATTATTGTTGTTTTATTTACATAATTTGTGTTGATTGCTACTATTATTTGCTTGTGTCTAAAATTCTTAATTATAACATAACATAATTAATTATTATAAAAATTAATATATATATATATATATATATATATATATATATAACAATATATATATAGATAGATTGACATAAAATTACCATAAAATGTTTATAAATTAAAAGGAATATTAGTTTGTTAAGTTGAAAACCATTTCCAGAAATAAGAGAGAAGTTTACAGAATAAGATAACTAAAGAGTTTCCCATTGTTACAAATACTTAGAAAATATCACTGCTCTCTCCCCGCTCTCTTCCCCATATCCCCTTCTCTCACATGGTTTCTTAGGGTTTCAAATCTCCATGGCTTCACATCTCTCTTTCGTGTAGGTCTTGCTTAGGGAGCCACCACTTTTGCCCCGGAACGATGTCGTTTGAAGTGAGATCCAGGGAGAAGAGGTCGTTGGCAGAAGATGCTTCTTTCGATGGGCAGCCTGCTGGGAAGAAAAGTCTTTGGAGGGAATGTGAAGAAGGTGGCTGGTGGTGTTGGTGTTCAGGGGAAGATGCACAGTGGGAGGAGCCCTACTGATGCGGAAAAATATGACGTGGGAGGCTATGGATAAAATGTGCTGAATGTTTGTTCCCAAGAATTATGATTTTAAAATTAAAGGATTATAAATTTGTATTTATATGTCGGACTTTGTGGTCAAGTGGTATGTAGTGGTAACATTATTGATGATTTTTTTATAACTAATGATACGATCACACCAGTCGCAGGTAAAGACATGATCACATGTGATATATATATATAAAATATTAAGTATTAATATTGAATATATGTTTTTGCACCTGACACATAAAAAAAACACTAGTAATAAATCTCCCTATAAGTCTATAACATATATTTGCCGGTAACCATTTGCCCTTGAAAAATGATACCCATATCCAGCCGTTTATCTCAAATCAGGTGGTTATTTTTTGATTTAATTTTTTTTATCACTTGACTTCATTTTTTATTTTTTAAAAATTACAACTTTGCCTGCTATTATCTCTTTTCTTTTTTCTTTTTTCTTTCCGACAATTCTCTCACCCACTCCACTTTACCTTTGTGTTCCCATTTTCCCATTTTCCCTTCTTTCTTTCTGTTCAGAATTTCATCGAGAAGAAGAAGCTTTTGGACGAAATGGCTGCTGTTTCTTCAACGAATTCTTTTGACTCAAAGAAACACCACATCTTTACTCGCAGATCTATTCGTTCTCTTTCCTTGAATTAAAAATGGGTTTTGATTTGTTTTGTTTTGTTTTGTTTAAACATGTTATCTTGCTTAGTTTGCAAAATGTTATCTTTGTTTTTGTCATTTTATCAAACTTGAATCTCTGAATTTGCTGTTTATTGTTTGATTCTAATGCATTTAGTTGTTTGTGGTTAGTGTAGAGAGGAAAAGGCAAAGTTTTTATTTTCTGTGGCAGGTGGTTGAGATTGGTAAAGGCAGCAAAGTCATATTCTGAGGAACTTGGGGTTGGGGAGTATAGCTTACAGGTTCTTATTTTTGAATTTGTGTCCTCCATAATTTGTTGTCAGTTTCATCAAGCATCCTTCTTTAGTCTGTTATGTACTTGGGCAATAAATATTTTTCCCTCAATACAAATAGGCAAACATCAAGGATCTGTCCCACTTATATATTTAACTGATCTTCTCAACAGTAGTAGATTTAATCCTTGAGGACATTCGTAAATTAGCTAATGGTTTCTACTGTATTAGCTTTATGTTTGTTAAGAGATCTGCGAACATGACAGCTAATAAGGTAGCTAGGGAAGCCGTGTCTAGTGCTGATGGTAGGGAGTGGGTAGGTTCGGCCCCTCCTTCTATTTGATGTAATCTTGTGGGATGTTTCCAATTAAGTAATGATGTGTTGTTTTCAAAAAAATATGTAGGTTGAAATCTTGGTGGGATCCTTATAACCATCAGATATAAGCAAAAAAAATAAAAAGAAGGGAAAAGGGTTGATCCTTAAACTTTAGTCGAAAGTGTAATTAAGTCCTTGAATTTTAAAAAGTGCAATTAAACACTTAAGCTTGTCATTTTTTTTTGAGAAAAAAAAACTTAATTCATTAAATCAGATGAAACACTTAAGCTTGTCATTTTAGTGCATCTAAACCCAATAACCGGTAATTTACCTGAAATAACCAGTCATCAAGTTTTCGAGGCAATTCGGACGAAAATTTCGGTGAAAAAAATTCCGATGACTCTTTAAATTTAAAAAAAATAAAATTCCAACGATCGGTCGTCTTCTCAATGAAGAAGAAGACAGAAGGCCGTCTTCTCCACGGGAGAAGGCGGCTAGACCAGTCGTCTTCTCCACTAGAGAAGATGATTGGTCTAGTCGACTTCTCCAATGGAGGAGGTGACTAAACTGTTGGCCGCCTTCTCCATTTTTTTTGAATCAACTGGAAATCTTGCATTAAGTGTTGGCTGGTGTTAATAATCTCTTGTAGAGCTCAAAGGGATGGTCTTTACATTTGGGGATTAGTTCTTCTATGTATGTCAACATGTTCATCTTGTGCTGGCTGAATGCTGAATATAATATTCATTTCACACAAGCATTCTTAGACCATTCTCTCATAACATGTATGATTCACCAAATGAATTATGGGGAAATAAAAATTCTATTTTTAGTATATTTAAAATAAGTCTATAAATTTTACTTTCTTAGCAATGGTAGAGTTTGAATTTTATCCATTTAAGAATTTAAGGGTTAATTGAGACATATCTTACAAATTTAACTCATCCACTTCTCTTCAAGGCTGAGCCAAGAGCGAAAATCACAAACACTATAAATATACAAATTATTCATACACTGTAATAAGAAACAATATAAATTTATTAATCAATCAATTATTAATTTCATAAACGTAAATTTTATGAAACAAGACCTTTATTAATTGAAGCAATGGCATTAATCGTATGAAAACCTTTGATTCACAAAGATATGATTCTTTGAATCTTTGTGTTTTGAAGAACAAATCTTTCAAAATTTTATAGTATCTTTGCTAATATATTTGTGTATATATATCTTGGGAGAGTACGCAGGTGGTAATAAGAGAAATTTTGAAAAATAACGGCTAGTTGTGTTTCCTTTTATTTTTTCTCCCTTATTAAAAAAGTATTTTTTTAAAAAATTATTTTGATACTAAATATAATTTTTGGTGTTGTAAGAAGGAAAGTTACCAGTAGGCTTTAAACTTACCATCTAAATTATTATTTATATTTTTTAAGAAATAAAATACGTTATTGCCATTAAAATGATTAAAATAATTTTTTTGAATAATACTTATTTTGGAGAATATTTTCATGTATATATGATGGAAAATCTATCATCATGTGATTATAGATTTTGAGGTTTTGGAGTAAATTCTAGTAAGTTTTTAAGGTTTAAGCTTTCTGGAATTCAGATTTTTCTAATATGTTCCTTGGAGTTAATATTATTTTTGTCCTTTATTTATACGTATCATTTCACTTATAGTATATTTTTTTTCCAGAATATTCATGTTGGTTCTAGTATTATTGTGGTATTGTCATTTTTGGCCTTTCATTAACAAACTTGTTTTAATGACATTAAACATGCAGACATTTCGGTTTATTTAGCCTATCATCTTCTTAATTAGCTCCTCTTTGTTCGAAGAGTTAATTATTTTTTGATCTTAGATTTATATGTCTTATTCAACTTTTAATCATTTTTTTTAATAAAAAAATCTCATGCTGATTCTTGCATTGTATTATTGTGTCATGACCATTTTTTATCACGACATTTTTCTGATTCATAATGTGCAGCTTCATTCCAAAAAAGGGGTTAGGAACAAGAAAAGTACATGCATATAAGACCACAACTCATCAAGAATTAAACCATCACAAAATAAAATTATAAACGCACATAGTTTAAAGACAAAATTTTGAAACTTTCAGAATGATATCTGATTCATAATCAGTGCGATATTCATGACATACCTAAATTAATAATTAAAAATAAATAACATCGATCAGAGAAAATGAACCATTTATATTAAAATCATGAAAAAAATAATGAGAAATTACTTATCGTTCACTTTTAGCACGACCCCACCGTCCGCCTTCCTAGAAACCCAAATCAAAATCTATATCTATACAAATAGGACAAACATCAAGGATTGTCCATCTTATATATTTAAGAGAATCTTCCGTATCTTTTCAATAGTAGTAGATTTAATCCTTGAGGACATTCATAAATGACTCATAATTAGTTAGGGAAGTTGTGTTCATTGCTGATTGGAAGCGCATCCACCTTTAAGTTCATATCATACTCAGAATAATTTTCGTTGGCATTAGACCGGCTCAATTAAGGGCCATGTTGGCTAGATTGTTTTTCCATACGAGAGGGGATTCAAACTTTCGATCTCTCTTAATTAGGGACAATACTACAAGAGTGTCACGATCACTCACCTTAACCAAATTGTTTTGTTGATAGATGATAAAAATGATCATAATAATACTAGGACCAAATGAGTATGTTATGATAAAAAATATTAAAATAAACTATCAGAATAAAAGTAATATTTATAAAGTTATTTTGAGTTAGTTGACGAATTGCAATATGTAACCCAACTACATTAGCTAGATTATATTGTCTCACATAATATGTATTTTCAAGCTTTAAGTATGTATATAGCTGGAACTAACCCCCTTAATTTACTGCCTCTGAACATACACCTAGTCTATCCTCACCTAAAGTCTCATCAATCACTCACAAATTTAATGGCTACAAAAGATTAGTCTGCATAATATAAAAAATTGTTAATAGTTCTGATAGAAAAATAAAAGTTCAAGGATAGATATAGTTATTGATGCCAAGCACCTTGTGCTCAATTGGCATGTAGTGGCCACCCTCAGATGGAAGGTCATGAGTTCGAGTCTCAGTGGAGGAGATCTCGAAATTGACTCTTTGTGCTTCAACAGGTTGAGAAAAGTATAGATGAACAGATACTACAATGTAATAGGGTCAGTTGTATTAAAAAAAAAAAGATATAGTTATTGATAAACATGCATATATATGAGTTATTGAGTCAATATTTCACCACCATATATAAGTCTATATATACTTTGCACTTTCAATAAAGACAAACTGCACTTTGATGATGATATAATTTTATGCTTTGAATCATTCCTTCATGTCTAGAGGGAAATATTAAAAAAAAAAAAGAAAGAAAAAAGCACTCATTCTTACAAAAGTCACTAGATTTTTTTCCACTACATATTGTCATATTGTGTGTGACAATTTTTGTATGACTATTTTTCTTTTTTAAACCTCAATTTGATGTGCCAATTGCCAAGTTAACCTATTAAGTAGTGATTAATAGAGAGTGATTTTTGTAGGGATATAAAGTTGAATTGAGATCAAACGCTTATTACTATATATGCCAAAAACTATAGCTAGTAGTAAATACGTAGCTTTATTTTTTAATACTTGCATAATAGTTAACGTTATGTGTGTTTCGGTAACAGAACACTGAACTTAGCCCTCAAAGTTTTCGCCCAATCAAAGTATTGCTATTTTTGAAAAAAAAAAAAGAAGGACCAGTGACACAAGACTTTTCTTTTTATGTGTGTAATTAATATGAAAATATGAATTCAAAGATCTATATATATATATATTGACTTGGTAAACCAAAATACTGTAACTATCACTAGAAGCAATTGCTGACTTATAAGCACTGTACGTTCAAAGGAGGACTAGACACATTGCAGTCAAGTTCTTATACCTTCTAATAATATATATATATATATATATATATATATATGGAAAATATTTTGGAATTTGATTTTCACCCTTGCGCGAGAGAGCCTCTATGTTATACAATTAATTTGTTTAATTTCTAAAATGCTATAGTATGTATATATACTTATATAGTGGTGTAAACCCACCCCCAAATCAATGTAACACAAGTACTTTTTTCAAGTCTTTCCACCTTCATTTCCAACTTTAATGTGTCTATTTTGAGAATCAATTTCTCATTCACGGGTCTATTTTGATAACCAATTTCTCATTCACTCATTATCTGTTTTGAACGTATGTATGATATATCAATCTTTTCATCTCATTATAAAGAGTGCGAATCCACTTTAACCTAACTCAAATCAAAAGTAAACCTCATATATATAAAGAGAAAGTGATCTCTTCAAGCATGTAAACAAATCATCTCACATGTGGCTTCCAACATTGGTAAATCGCATCCTGATATTACATATTAAATTGGGCCGACGTTGACCAATATATTTCAATCACTAGAGGGGTCGAGGACAATCATTAGACCGGATTCCATACCTATATCGTCTTGTCATTGCGCTAGTTGCTACACAAGTATAAAAGAATATTTTTGTCATAGTAATAAACGATTGATTTTGACATTATAAAACTTGTAAATCAGAAACACATAAGTGAAAGTATATAAAACTATGTCATAATAAAATTTTTATCCCTAGACTCAAAAAACTATTTAAAATATCAATTATTCGATCATTTGAGTATTAAAGAATTCAACTAATAAGAATATTTATATTATTATTGTATTCAAACTCCAAAGGAAAGATTTTATTTTATGTTCCACAAAGAAATATATATACAATTTGAATATTTTATTCAAACATGCATGACGTCCTTAAGCACTTTGAAATATGATAATATAATGACAAAAATGTTTATGATTTCGGATATTGACCGTCACTGCAATCCATAACATTCTTGACTCTCAACCCATTTCGGATGAGGTTAAACCACTTATTCCAAATCTAGGAAGATTTTTTTTCTTTTATTTATTTCTAGAAATGATTATTTATTTCGGATGAAACTAAACCACTTATTTCAAGACATTGTACGTAGTCAAACGATATATATAACTGTAACTCTCCCAAATGGGAGGTCATATGCATGCATGTTCAATTCGAACTCCAGTGAATGCATTGACTTTTTGTGTACTTTAATAGATTGAGAAAGTATGTATAAACAAATCAGATACTACATTGTAACATAGTCAATAGTACTAAATATAAAGCATGACTTTGTGTATACATTATATTTATGATATGAAGAATTAAAAAGAATATTATTAGTCAATATGTCTCTATCTAGCTTGTGTTAATAGCAAAGTGCCAAAATATTAGTTTTTTTTGTCTATAGTCAAAGTATGACTACTTAAAATTGATTTTTTAATCAGCTCCTTTTGAAACTTGATGCTACAATAGAAATTAGGACTTATTACTACAAAAATTTAAATAAAATGATTATAATTTTCACTACATTTTATTGGATGAAAATTATTTGGATTTGGCTTAGCTTCCTTCATCATGCATGCATGTTTTTAGATAATTAATTAGAGATTATATTGTGTAACAATAACCCAATCGAGGGTTTTCTTCCCATTTATGAGGCAAACAAATTTAGGTAGAAGAAATAACTCAACATGTCTGTAAAATTCAGGTTTTTTTTTTAAATATATAATTTTGTTTTTTTTTTAAAGAATTTGAAAAAAAAAAATGATAGTGCTTGTGTTTGGTGCACGAAAAGTGCCTAGAGGGGTACTTTCTTCGAGACAAACAAGTTTAGGAGAAAAAAATAACTCAGTATGTCTAGTAAATTCAAGTTTTTTTCTGTTTGTTTGTTTTTTTGCTTTTTGTTTTGTTTTTTGTTTTCTGCAAATTTTGAGAATTTAAAAAATAAAAATAAAAATACACACACAAAATGCGTGTTGTCGTTGGTGCATGAAAAAGTGCCTAGAGGGGTGGTCACATGACTGTTTGATTTTTTATTTTTTTTTCCACACATCTTGGTTAGCTTTACAAAAAATAAAATAAAATAAAATAAAATCTCAAAATGGACTTCTATCATTGATCATTTGATCTTCCTCTAAGGATTTATTATGTCCCAAAAGAGAGGGAGGGTTCAAATGAGAACAACCTCCAATAAAAAGTGAATACTAATCTCAATCATCTATTATAGTTCATCAATAGTTTAGGGATTCAGTAAAATAATAATACGAAGTAAATTTAATAATTATTGTAAATTTTCAAGTTTACAATATTTATACAACTAATCCTATCATTTTTCATTCTTAATTTTTTAGCAACCCGGCCTAATATAATCGTTGATCTATCTAAATGATAGATTCGATCATATATATACATTGATCTCCACACTTTTTACCTTAAAGTCTATTTTCACTTGAACCCTCCTGGATAAAAAGTGATGACGGATCACAAACACTTATTAGAGTTTATCAATGTTTGAAAGTTTTAATAAAAATAAAATATGTGATTTTTATTAAACTAACGTCACCTTTTCCCTTTTATTTTTCACCAACCAACAACGGTTGCCGTTGATCTAACCAAATGATGGATCGTCAAATCAATCATCTATATATATATATATAGGGAAAATGGTCAAATAGGCCCTCGAACATTTCATAAGGAGTCAATTAGGTCCACGAACTTTTAAAACTTGCAATTAGACCCTCAAACATGTCAAAATAAGGCAACGAAGCCCACGAACAGGTAATTGACCTGTCATAACAGGTCATTTGGATTTTCTGGCGACCGGCGACACTTTCCGGCCACCGGCGACAAAGTCCGGTGACCGGCGACGACCGAATCGTCGCCGGTCGCCGTCTCCGGCGTCTGGCCGCCTTCTCCGCGGAGAAGGCGACTAGATCTGGCCGCCTTCTTCGCGGAGAAGGCGGCCAGAACTGCGACCAGATCTGGCTGCCTTCTTCGCGGAGAAGGCGGCCAGAACTGCGACCAGAACTCTGGACGCCTTCTCCGCGGAGAAGGCGACCAAACTCTGGTCGCCTTCTCAGC
>CM008336.1:19830753-19840794 GCA_002525835.2 Ipomoea batatas | reverse complement strand
TGGAAGAATAGCATGAAAGGATATTTTTGCCCTTCATTTACACGGTGAAAATTGAACAAATAAACGGCTGGACCACGATTGGTAACATTTTGAAACTCGGAGGACCATGATTGGTAACATTCTGAAACTGGGAGGACCATAGATGGTCAATTTTAAAATTTAGGACTATAAGTGGTAACATTTTGAAACTCAGAGGACCACAGATGGTCGATTTGAAAGTTTAGGACTAAAGGTGGCGAAACCACTAAACTCGGAGGACCTTGGTTGATATTATCTCTATCTACATTCTATTAACAAATTATGTATCAGTAAATAAAATAAGTTGTCATTTACTGTAGAATACCATTAGACTATCAAAGACTCTTTAAAAAGTCTTAATTGAATACCTACTTTTAAAGACTCTTAAAAAGAATAGATCGAACACCACCAGACTTTTAAAGTCTTTAAGTGTGTGTTTGGTTCGCACATGGGAATCGGAATCGATATGAGTATCAAATACTTGGTAAGGGTAATGGACTTTGGTGAAAGTATTTTGCATGTTTGGTAGTAGGGTGGATTGTGAATGATTATTAATAATTGGGGAAGTAAGGGGAAGAGAAATGAAACTCTTATTTAATAAGGGTATGAGTTTTTCAATTAATTAGGTATTCCAAACCCATAGTGGTATTCTAAAACCTGTCAACCAAACAATAACAATCACTTTGATACACATACCTTATACCAAAATCAGTCAACCAAGCACACCTTAAATGTTTTTAAAAGTCTTAATTGAATAGACCCCCTTAGTCTTCTTCTCAAACCAGCCGGGGGCGAAGGTTTCTTTTTCTTTTTTTTTTTGAATTATGTTTAAAATTTAAAAAATAATTCTTTTTATAAATTAAATGCAATTTCAACAATGACTAGTCAAACATGACAATTTTGACTTAATTGCATAATTTTAGGTGGTTCAAGGACCCAATTACAATTTTTTGAGTTTAATGACCAAATTGTATATTTGTATAGTTCAGTGACATATTTGAACATATTTTTTTTAGACTCTGTTACAATGTAGTATCTGTTCATAGCTAACATATTTGAACATTATTTATATATTAAATGAGTCTAAAGCATATATTAAAGTTCAAATCCCAAATAAATTAAATAATCAAATTCACCATTTTTATTGACTTATTTCTTTTGTCAAAATTTCAATAATTGAAGGTAACCCGTAAGTCATTTTTCAGAATCGCCAAAATTACCGTTTCGCATGTTATCGGCCAAAACCAAGACATATTACCCATGACCGTGGACCAAGGAGGTGGGAAACCGTCGGATGACGGAAACCTGTATGGTTTCCGCCGGAAACCATGGTGGAAACCAGTATGTACTGGTCTATGGCGGAAACCAGAGCAACAGCTCTGGTTTCCACCATGGTTTCTGGCGGAAACATGTATTGGTGCTACATTTTTTTAATTCTATTTTTAAATAAATAATATTATTTTAATATTATTATAATTTTTTATATTTTAAATAAAATAATTACAATGTTTAATTATACAATTCTACCTATTTTTCAGAATATAAACCAAGCACACAAAGACAATTTTTCATAATACATCCAAACACTAGAAATGAAACTATTTTCTGAAAAATGACTCATTTTCCAGAAAACATTTTCCAGAAATCATTTTCATGCTTTCCAAATGGACCCTAAGTATTCAACTTAACCTATACATTTTCAAATGTGAAATATATATTTTAGTTTTATTAGTTGGTTAATTAATTAATTGATAATTTATTGAGTGTTTTTATTATTTAGAAAAAACAATTTCAACAATGTCATAATTTAGTATCCCAAAACATGGAGTGAAAACAACGTTTCTTATACGATTACATCAACTATAACTACAATATTTTTCAAATATTTCTATCAAATTATTTTTTGTTCCGATCCATAACTATTAACGTTAGGCACTTAGGGATAGGCACACATACAGCTTTGCATTATGTTTATTTATATACTACAAATATTGATTTTAATCATTTTGGTAATCTTGAAAGTAACAATTTGATGATTTTGGATCAAAACTATGTGATTTACACTACTTGTAAATTAAAGTTGGTCTAATCTTTTGAGGGTTTGTGTGTGAAAGAGTGAATAGAGTAGTATTAACAATGATTAAAGCAATTAGAATAGTCTCTCATTATACTCGTAAAAATTTTAATTCCGATTGAATTTAATATGAATTGTACGAGTGGAGCAATTTAGCAATTACAATTTTACTGACATCGATCATTCTAACTAATCCAACCTCACTAGTCTCCCCAAAGAAACACAAGCCAACGAACTTATTTTTGGATTTTTAAAGCTTAATCATTAATTATATTTATTTTTCAAAGTAAAATTGTTGGCGGCTAATTAATTTTTCCTGAACGATTTCACTCTTAATCATGAACTATTGTAGTATTATTGTTGCATTTAGTCCTAGTTACTCTTTTAATTTTATCTCATTATACTACTGTCTTTCAAAATTTTGGCATTCTACATCTAATAAATATGACTAACATGTAATTTTATTATTTCATCCTTCTTGTCTCAATAGGTAATTTTTATCGCTCTCTCATATTTTTTTAATTGAGTGATTGAATTACGTGTTAGTCCTATTTATTAAATAGTAGAATGATATAATTGAAATGTAAAAGGATGATTAATTGTGACAAAAAAAAAAATTAAAGTCAATGGTATAATTAAGCAATAGTTAAAACTAATGGCATGTTTGGTAATGTAATAATAAGTCAGGAATGAAATAACATTCTTTGAAATAGACATATTCCATTATTTGATTTAGTCATTTTGTCATGGGAATAACATTTCTAGAAATGAGCTATTACCTTTGTAAAGGGAATAGTCATTCCTAGAGGGGTTTTGGTATTAGCTATTCCCATGCTCTTGGGAATAACTTTTATGTTACAAATATCAAAAATACCCTTTACACATTATTTAGTATTTACATTTAATAAATATAATGTATTATATAAATGTATATATTTAATTAATTATATTTTTTTCTATCAATAATATATATTTAAATAAATTATACACACACACATACATAAATAATAATAATAATAATAATAATAATAATAATAATAATAATATAATGATAATAATAATAATAACAATAGTAGTAATTATTATTATTATTATTATTATTATTATTATTATTATTATTATTATTATATACACACATGTATGTTTGTTTATATATGAATTGTCCTTAATTAATACGGAGTAACTCTTTAATATAAATATGTATTTTTATTATAATATGGAGTAATATTTATTATTATTCTTGTTGTTATTGCTATTTTATTTCTCTCTCACATACACATATACATGTATAAAATATAAATATAAATATAAATATAAATAAATAAATAATTATATATATATATATACAAAATTATTACTCTGTATTATACAAAACATTCAGTATATCATAATCATAATCATTATTATTATTATTACTCCGTATTATTATTATTATTATTATTATTATTATTATTATTATTATTATAAGGATTTTTATGTCTTTAAAACATATTCTATTTCTATTTTTTTAACCAACCAAACACTGGAATATTCCTAAAGTCTATTTCTTCATCGAACCAAACAATAGAATACAATTCATGTTCTATTCTTTACCTATTCCATTCCCTGTGAAATAGTATTTCTATTCCCTCCAAATTCATTTCGCGAACGAAACGAGCTATAAAAGAGAAATGTACACTTCTACGGTTCTACCCAAGTTAATTTCATAATTTTGCTTCCTACTTCTATTTAGAAGTTTCATCCACAATTGGAATGTATTATTCCACCTCTAAGCATCTTTTAATCATTTCTTTCAAGGGTTCGATCTTTGACATTGGGTATAGAGCAGTCTTAAATAATCTTCAGACAAGCTGTCTCACCTAAAGAGGTGCCTACAATTTAGTGAAGAGATTAGTCATTGTATTTGAGGTGGAAATCCTAGTTACACAAAATAAAAATTTAAAAACAAAAAAAAACAAAAAACAAAAAACAAAAACAAAAAACAAAAAACAAACAAAAAACAAAAAAAAAAAACAAAAAACAAAAAACAAAACAAAAACAAAAATGAAATTGACAAGATCATGAGTATCACACTTGACGAAAAATTACTCTTCAATTTTGCATGACAATTGATGGCATGATAGTGATAACCACAACTTTAATGGTGACATAATTGTCATTGCTCCACTTTGTAAATGTGATACTCTTCACTTGTTTAGGAAGAAATCATTTGTCAAAAGAATGATGAGAAAAAAAATATTAATATCAGTTTCTCAAGTTAATTAATTTTACTAAGAATGATGAGAAAAAAAATATTAATATCAGTTTCTCAAGTTAATTAATTTTACTTGTCTTTATTTAAACAGTATATTAATATCAGACTCTCAAATTAATTTTACTCGTCTTTATTTAAGTTTACATGTTTTACGGTATGCGAATATGATTATAGATTTTTTAACGAGTTTTAATTTGCTTGTAATTTATGCTCTTATGTTAGTTTTTATCGATCCCTAGTGGGGACGTTGGCTTTTTGTGCTTCAGTAGGTTGAGAAAGTATGTATGAACAGATACTACATTGTAACAGAGTAAATAGTATTAAAAAAAATGTCAGTTTTCATCGATCAATTCTCTCTCCAATTTGATTCATATTTGATATTCCTATGCTTTGTGGACTTGTGGTTTGGATTCTTTAAAAAAAATATTGCAATCACTAATGAAACTGTTATCCACATCCTTATAATACTCTATTATTTTTAAAAGTAAATTTTACTATTATCCACAATTTTTTTTAAAGCATGGCCTCACCTTGACGATGGCTTGCTAATTTGACAAGGTGGAATATTATTTTGTTAAGATCTTTTGCCGATTTGTCTAACTTTAGGATTGCAATCCACATAAGTTTAAATAATAATAATAATAAGAGTTAATTATATTTTTGGTACTAGATTTATATGTGACAGTCTAGTTTTAATTTTTTTTATCAGAACATCATTATTTGGTCCTAGTATTATTGTGACATGACCATTTTTAGTCCTCTATCAATAAAATTATTGAAATATCATTAAATACAATGACATTTAGATATTTTTTATACAAAGTAGGTTGACCCACTATTTGTGTTTACTTTTTTTTTTGAAAAATTCATAATTGAACACTGAAATGTCTTTGTATTTAATGACATTTAAACTGTTTTCTTGATAGAGGACAAAAAATGGTCATGTCACAATATATTAGGACTAAAAGTGGATGTTCTGATAAAAAATGACTAAAAATAGATTGTCACCAATAAATCTAGGACTAAAAATGAAATTATGTCTAATAATAATAATAACAACATGATAATGTTAGAAAAATCATACAAGCGCAAGAGAATCATCAATCACTTTTTTCTTGATTTTACGTTTAAGGAGGGAGTTAGAATATTTTACGCTTGAAGCTGTTTTGCCAGACGCAAATCCAAAACCGTCCAATTGTACAACCTCTAGTCCATCCACTGGCCGGGCACGCGAGAACTCCCAGAGATTTTACGTGAAAACTCTTTTTTGACAAATCTCTCGTTTTCTTCTACACTTAAGGATATAAGGCTATATATATAGCCTGGTTATTTGTGCCCAAAGGTGCTAGCCTTTAAAAGTCCAAAACTACCCAATATCGCATTAATTCATTAATAAGTTATTAATGTATTAATTCAATATCTATAACTATTTATCGATTTCTTTTAAAGTTCTCAGCATTACCATGAATCATTAAGGTGTGACTTTCTAGCTAGGTTCATAGTCAAACTAGCAACGAGTAATATTTAATAACTCATTATTAAAATAACTCGTAAGTCATGAATGACACCTAATAGTATGTCATGGCTACCTAGTTGACGATTAAATATATTTATATACTAGTTTTTCACGTGCATTGCGCGAATGAGATAATGTCCAATATTTATTTTTAAATAAGTATTTTAAAGTATATAAATGGAAGATTATATAGGAGATGTTCATGTATATGTAATTTAATGTTTGATTTGTTTATTTAAATCGGTAATTCAAAGTGTATGAATGCAAGATAATATATGAGAGATTGATTATAATTGTCACTAAAATAAATATTTGCAACTTTGTAAAAACGCTAATATAAATACATAGTCTACAAATGATAGTATAAATAAATACTTTTTTTTGTTTGAATTTCTTAAAGTTTTTTAATTCTCTTTCGAGTAGCATTGTCATTGTCTTTATCTTCAGTACTTGTTTTTTAAAATAAAAAAATAAAAATTATTTATTGCAACAGTTTGTACATCCATTTTACATATGTTTATTTTGAAGTTCATATTTTTGGAATTAGTATGAATGAGTGTAGTACTTGATTTTAATCCAAACAAATTGATTGTAGAAAATGAAATGAATTGTAATTTTATGTTAGTTCTAATATATTTAAAGAATTCACAATAAGTATTGACAGTAATAATGTTTCCGGGTATATTTGATATAATTAGCTTAGTACAATCAGTAGCCAGTACAATAATATGGTGTGTTAGTGTGTAATAAACAAAGTGGCTCCCCCATCATCTACCACAAGTCTGCTACTTATACTATGGCTGCAACGACTCTTCTTCTGGTGAGTGTAACGGACTCCTAGTAATGGTGAGCATACATTGAGTGTTGGGTCGTAATAATGGAGAGTAATTGGAGTAATTATCATCTCATCAATGTGTAGACTTTGTATAACTGGTGGTCGTTTGTCTTCCTCCCGGTCAATGCTTGTGCTTTGGGTTCAGGTGTTGCTTGCCTGATTACTCTGTCACTAGTCTCCTCCATTCCCTAGCCATCGAGAGTGGTTCAGGTGGCTTGGTAGTAACAACTTTTTTTTTTTTTTTCTGAATCCCCACCAACAACAGCGCGCGCCTTGGCACGGTGTCGATGGCTTGAGCCTCGGCGCAGAGTAGAGGCTTTGCACCTCGGCGTTGGGCCGAGGTGTGCCTTGGCAGTTAGCACTGTGTCGAGACTTTGCACCTCGGTGCTGGGCAGAGGTGCGCCTCGGCACTGTGCCGAGGCCTTGCACCTCGGCATAGCCGAGGTTTTTTATTTTTTTTTTTGTTTTTTAACATTAGCACCGATCAAGTGGTGCTATGAGCACCGAATGATGCTTATCTCCACAGCATCGAATGGTGCTACAAATCCCAAATCTTCAAATTATGCTTTCAAAGCTTAACAACATACTCCCCTGACGGGCTGCGAGAATTTAGTCTGCAGTGACCAGTTAGGGGTTGTGTTTTATTAGAGTTATACTTATATTCATTAGAGTTAATACTCAAAATGGTCCATCGATTATAGCAAAATTCACAAATTAGGCATCGATTATCAAGTTTAGCAAATTAAGTCCTTAACTATTCAATCCTTTTACTCAATAAGATCATCAACTATTCAATTCTTACTCAATAAAGTTCTCAACTATTCAATTCTTACTCAATAAGGTCATCAACGAATAATTGATTTGTGAATTATTGAGTAAGAATTAAATAATTGAAGACTTAATTGATAAAACTGATAGTTGAAGACTAATTTGTGAATTATGACATACTCGATGGACCATTTTGAGTATTTACTGTATTCATTAATACAAAAATGACCATTTGGGTTTGTTGTATGTGAATAACAACAGATACCTAAAGTTAATTCTTTCTACTTATATAATTACTATCATGTCACATAACTTTTGACATCTTTTTATTCACAATAGATGCAAACAAGTTTTATACTTGTGAGGGTAGTTTATGTGTACATTTTAAAAATTTTGACTGATTTGACAGATATGCATTTTATGGATTGAATTGACAAACTAAATATGGCCATTGAAGATGCCTCTTAAATCCGCCCCCATGCGCCATGCCCCCATGTGAGCTGCTTTTGCCAGCTCTGTTGCGTCGTTATGAAGGCAACCTCTTAAAGGCTAAAGCACCAAAAATAAACAAAAGGAAGCACTCACTACAATCATTTCAATTTTTCATTTCGGAGCAACCCCAACCAAGTTAAGCAATTTATAACATTCATAAAATGATAAAATAACATCCACAAATCATAATTAAAGAAGTTTATACTAGTTGTTCTGAATCAAATCTCGAATGCCTAGCATTTCTATGTTTCACTATTTCTGTGTTTATTGTGCTTTAATATAAAAAAAATTAAAAATATAAAAATAAAAATCGAACACCTAGTGATTTTTTAACAAAAAAGAGACAATCATAACTATCTAGAAAAGAGGTCCAGATTTGAAGACAAAGGTGGTTTTGGCTGCAGTTGTCACCCATCAACAGAAATAGCCATGGGTTGTCAATGATATTGATAGCTAGTGGCTATTTAAAAAAAAAAAATTAGTTAAAAAAAAATTTACACCGTAGTATTTTCAAAAAATTAAAATTAAAATACTACAAAAAAATTAAATAATTAAAATCCACATAATCAACAAAATGTCATGTGTTAACTTATTTAATATCACATCAATGATAATCTACTGAGTAGATAATAATATGATCTAATTGCATAACTTTGTCAATTTAGGAAATCTTCTTGAAACTTTTTCAAGTTAGAAGGCCTAATTGCACTATTTATTAAACTTAAAGGGTGAATGACACTTTTTCCAGCTTGCAAGACCCGAATAGTCTCTTTTGAATTCTTGGGTAGAACTATTACAAGTATAATGTTTGCTTACAATTTACACACATTGCTTGATTTTAATTGCCACATTGTGGTCAAGCGGCATGAAGTGACTCTCCCAAATTGGAGGTCATGAGTTTGAAAAAATACATATAGACAGATACTACATGTAATAGGGTCAATAGTACTCAAAAAAAAAATTGTAATGAGAGCAGCATGACTCCTATGGCACTTAATTTCAATAAGTGAACATGACATTTCGATCTTTATACTACTTATTCTCTTTCAATTTCCATATATATCAAACACTATAATTGAAATTCAAATTCTATTCCAGCTTACCAAAAAATATAATTTAAATTCCTATTTTATTCCTACCTTATTACTTTCCTACGGAATTACGATTCTTTTCCCCCCAAATTCCCTCCTTGCAACCAAAGGACATGTAAGATGACAGCATTATTTTTTTTTGGTGGAATAAGATGACAGCATTATGAATTATGCACATAATGGCTATGTTTGGTTTGGTTACCAAACTTTGGTATAAAGTGAATCAGTTAGTCCCATTCTCTGACTACACAAGTTTACATAATAATTGGGAACACAACATTACTTTCTGGACATGTTTAGTCCATGACAACAAACAAAAAACACACTATTATTGCTATAATTCTATTACCTTGTGAACCAACCGGGAACAAAACCGGGCTCCTATAGTCCTATGTAATGTAATCCCGGTTAGGGCACAACAAAGAAGCATCAGGGGAAATCGTAATAACAATAACCTACAAACTCTAGCCTTAAGAAACATGTATTGCATTGAATGAATGTTGTCACAGAAAAATCTACTTCTATAGTTTTATTGATCTTTTATTTCCTTGTAACGAGCATTCTGTCTTATCAGTGGTTTCTGAAGTGTACATTGGCCAATCTTAACCAAGGCTATGATACATGTCATGAATAAAAGGGCAGAAACCGATACCATGAGTGAAGGGGGACTAAAAGCGCGGCTCCACAAAGCAGGTGGTGCCTCCATGCTCATCGATGCAAACCGCTCACCAGATTGCTTTTCCCTACAAGTTAGAACGGCCGGGATGCGAAAGGTTTTATTATTGACACTGAAATATGTGCATCCTCAATAGCCAGTGAAACACCGGCCTTGAGTATGTGTATTCATGGATCTTAGCACTGCACTATGCTTACTTCTCAGTAGGTCACCTATCCTGTAAGTCAAGCATGCTTAACCACGGAGTTCTTTGGTTATCTGGTTGTCATATCCTTCTTAAAAAAGAACTATGTGGTTAAGCGTGCTTGACTTACATG
>CM008336.1:19696305-19714649 GCA_002525835.2 Ipomoea batatas | reverse complement strand
TATTAATAATTTTATACTATTACTAAATGACCGCACACGGTATAAAACTGAATATGACGTGTTGATACAAATAAAGTTTTCTACAACTGATATAAACTCATATATATAAAATTATTAAAATTGCACTAGAATAAGATAGTAAATTCGATTGTCTTGATATATTTGTGATTATAAAGAATTAAATGCCATTCTAAATAACAAATTTTATTAAAATAAATTAATGATGTTGGTATTTAGTGATAGTATAAAATTATTAATATCCANAAAATAAATCATTTAACCCAAATTGGAAATCCCAAGTTAGAAGGCAACGAAACGGTTAGCCATAGAATTTACATGTATGAGTAGAAGCAAAATCAGGAAGAAATCTTTATCCCATCATCTTAGCTCGAAAATATGCTTAACGAGTTGCGTAGAAACAAACCTGCTCGATATGACCTTGCGGGAAATAGAACACCAGCTCCTGCTCACGTGGCACTGTCACCAGCGGCCCGGCACAAGCCCGCCATAGCTCCGTGTACAACGCTCTCTCAACATCTAAAACCCCCAAAAACAAAACACAAACACACAAATTTAACTCACCACCTACCAATCTACAAACAGTTAAACACTTAAACGCAATATACGAAAAATTCTACTATAGAAAAACAACAAAAGCCGCTAGGCTCACCTTTACCGGCCCCGGAGACACTCCGACCACCGTCAGGAGCCGGCGCACACGAGCCACAACTCGACTCAGCGTAACCCCTGGCCGTGGCCGCCGAAACCTCTGTAGTAGCCATTTCCGAACCTTCGAGGAGCTTCTCAAGATACGGATCTCACATCCCCCACGCGATTCTCCAAAAACAGATGTTCAGTCAGACACAACACCAAAATCACCTCAATCAACTGGAAATTCTCTAGATTCCAAAGCTTTCTCACTCTAGTTTCTCTCTCTACATCAGCTCCTCTGTGTGTGTGTGTGTGCGCAGAGGATGGGCTAGTAGCGTTATGACACAGAACAGAGGAGAGAAGGGTCAATATAGACAATTGGTATGCTGCCACATTGCACACTCCCACAGTCCCACTCCGGACTCGCATTATCATACTTTTTTTATTTTATTTTTTTTATCCCACAATACTAAAATATTAATTTTTTTTTTTTTTTGAGTACACTAAAATATTAATCTTATCATCAAAATTATTATTCTACGGAGTAATATTTAACTTTTTTTCATTTGAGTAATTTTATGAAAATTTTTAAGGTATATATGAATTTTGTTTAGTAAAATTAAAATAACTTTATATTAGTTTAGAAGGGGGTGAATTGGATCTCGTGAGTGCATATGACGACATTGTGCTACTCGTGATTTACTTTCGCAGTGAGTCTAGAAGCGGGATTTCGTGGGCTTAAGACCAGTTCGATTTCGTGGGCTTAAGACCAGTTCGACTCGTGAAACTGACTGGGATCACTTTACTCGTGATTTTGTAACTGACTGGAATCACTTACTCGTGATTTTGTAACTGACTGGAATCACTTTACTCGTGATTTTGTAAAGTGACTGGGATCACTTGCGGAAAGTGACTGGGATCACTTTACTCGTGATGCGGAAGATTTTGTAAAGTGACTGGGATCACTTGCGGAAAGTGACTGGGATCACTTTACTCGTGATGCGGAAAGTGACTGGGATCACTTTACTCGTGATGCGGAAAGTGACTGGGATCACTTTACTCGTGATTTACTTTCACAGTAACTTACAATGTAGTATTTGTACGGGGTTTTGTGGGCTTAAAACTTTCTCAACCTACTAAAGAACAAAGAGTGAACAGTTGCCTCCACTGAGGCTCGAACCCACTCCCATCATCCATGTGGGAGTGTAAACCGGGACACCGGGTGCCACTAGACCACAGGGTCTTTAAAAAATTTAGAATGAGATTAATTGGTCCATTCGGAGCGTATCAAGATGACGAGGAGAAAACATTAGATTCATGCCCCTTAGTGAGCGATGAGGTGTACCTCAATGACATGGTGCACGTCACGAGTGCCCGACGAGTGGAAGAGGCAACATAGCTCTTGTCTCCCCTGGGGTCCCCATCCCTTTCCGATTTAAAAAAAAAATGATACGTCCATATTATAATGTGAATTACTAATAAATGTTTATTTTTAGTATACTAAAAGCTTATACCTAAAAATAAACCTTTAAAAAAATTAACATTTAATATACTATAAATTAAACATTATGTTAATGGTGTCCCATATAATGATTCTCAATTGGTATGGTATCTAAAATTCAGATCTATTTACACTTATATCGAGTAATAATTGTTAATAGTAGCTACCAATCCATCCCCGTATGTTACCCAAAAGCATACAACCCATGTTGGTTAGATGGGAGTAGATATCATAGGACAAATAAAAAATTTCATACCTATATGTGTCACTATTCTAAGTCAAAAAGAAAAGAAGAGTACACAAATTAAACTTGTCTAAATATATCATATGGAAAATGAAAGTAATGTATAAGTAGTGCAAATTTGGAATAACTTCAACCTCTTTTATTATTGCAATTAAATTCTAATTCCTTTAAAAGTTTTTTTTAGTACTATTAACTTTGTTAGAATGTATATGGACGTAAATGTCCTCACTGGGGTTTAAACTTGTGATTTCATGTGTCCATACATACAACATAAATAAATGCCCCCATTGGCCGGAATACCTATGATCTCTCATTTGGGAGAGTCACAATTCTTTTAAAAGTTTATTTCACTTTTAATTTATCAACCACAGAGACATTTTTCCTTTTCACTCTCAACTTTGATTTGTTTCGATTTTAGTTTTCAACTTTAAAATTTATAAAAGTGAAATAAATCTTAATGGATGACTAACAAATGAAAGTGTAACTATAATCAAAACTCTAAATAAATTTCATTATCTAATTAAGCTTCTTGCAAAGAGTGGTAGTATTAGAGCAATTGAAATGGTAAGAACTAATAAGCATTATAATTACATTGCTCTCATATAATATTTATTTTTAATTAATATTTATATGTATACGATGATGTTTGTACTGAATAATGTGAGGTCATATTCCTAAACCAAACGCCCCCTTAGAGCATCCTTAATAGTAGGGTTCTTTTGTGACTTTTGAGAATTTTTGTAAGTGTGATTAGGAAAGAGAATATGGAGGAAGATAAAAAATAAAAATAAAAATAAAAAAACATTAAAGCTGATTTAAAAAATAAAAATAAAAGTTGTTAGGCGTCAGCCCCTGTGACACGCCTAGCGTGCACTTCTTGTGCCTGTCGGACATGCCTAGCGTGCACTTCGAACATTAAAGATGTGGGTCCCACTTTCTAAAATCCGGTTTTCGCGACAAACATAAAATATGTGGGTCCCACTTTCTAAAATCTTCTTGTGCCTGTCATGCACGGTTTTCGCGACGAACATTAAAGATGTGGGTCCCACTTTCAAAAATAAACACAGCTCTTGCATATGGAACTCTCCCAGAAACACAAAGAGTCAACAGTTGCCTCCACTAAAGTTTAAACACACTCCCATCATCCATGTGAGAGTGTAAACCGAGACACCGGGTGCCACTAGACCACAAGGTCTTTGGTAATCCACAAATGTGGATGCTCTAGTACAAATGTAATGTATTTGCCATTCATTTTAAAATTGTACCAGGTACAAGAAATCATACTTTTAATATATATATANCGATTTTGACTTTATTTTAAGGAAAAATTCTCCTTATAATGTTGACCCAACGTTAACTAATAAGAGAATTTCTCAACTAACTAGTATTATTATTATTTTATTTAGTGATCGTTATCCTTTTATCTCGTAATAATTTTTTTTTAAAAAAATAATTAAATTCCTAACATTATCATCTTTCAATTTCAGTTCGATCAAGAATTGACATTTAATTAACTTGACATTGAATTCAATAACACCATAAATATCTTTGCTGGGCCATTATTAAAATATATGATTTTTCTGATTTTTTTTGTCTAACCACGAAGTACTATGAGCAAGTTCTAATTGTATGAGACACCTTTAAGTCATACTGACCAGATTGATTTCTCAGTTTTTCTATATCAAAGGGGGTTTGAACTCCCGACATCTTTTAAGGGATGAGAGTGCACGGCCACTCACGTCAATCAAGTGGGTTATTTTTCTAACTTTTTAAATGCTGTGAACTGTGAAGTTAACCCTATTATTAATTTACTATTAATGGAGTTTTAGTTAAGTTTATAAATATAAAAAATGTTTATATATTTTTATTAGGTGACACTTGTGTGAGACCGTACCGTTTCTCATGAATCCTTATTCGTGAGAAACAACATGCAAATGTCATACTTATATGTGCAAATGTCATACTTATATGTTTATATATAATAATAATCAAGAATACAATTTTTGTTACTTATAAGAGAAAAAGTAATACATTTTTCATAATAAGGAATGTTGACAAGTGCCCCTTACTTATAAGGGAAAATATAATACTTTTGAAGAAAAATGTAATACTTTTAAATAGAAATGTAAAAGTATTGTATTTCCCTTAAAAGTATTACATTTAACCTTATAAGTAACAAAAATTTTATTCTGATTAGTATTACATTTGAACATATAAGTATGACATTTGAACATATAAGTATGACATTTGTGCATATAAGTATTACATTTGCATCTTGATCCGACCCAATCCGACCCGTCTCACGGTGATACGGTCTCACACAAGTTTTTGCCATTTTTATTTAGTTTAAAGGAACCCAAAGTCTTTTAAAAAAATGTAAGATTTCTAAATTTAGTTGTCATTTTAATTTTTATCACATCAATAGAAATCTTAACTCAATTTCTTAAATTCTTAATAATATCACATCACATACAAACATTATCCTTAAAAAAATTTAAGAAATTAAAGTGAAATGTGGGTCAAACTTACCCTTTTTATATTTTTTTTTTAAAAAATAAAATAATTGATAGATAATATATTATAATCTTAACTCATTAACAAATATTTTCAAGATGATTGATGAATGTGACAATCACAAAAAATAAAACGTCATTAATTTGAAATTAAATTTAGATGTATAAAATGTCTCGATTATTACATTGCTTTCGATTTGTAAGTTTAAATTAATCAAATATATTACATTTAATTGTTTTTGATCATTGGCTTTAGGTATGAAACCTCCTTAAATCTCCAAGTCAGCTGACCCACGGTGTCTACAGTCTAGCGAAGGGATTAGTCAGTGTGTACTGCAGTGGAAATTTTGGACTACACTCAAAAAAGAATTGATTAATTTTAAATTTATGGACTAAAAATGGAAAGATAATAATTAGTGGACCAAATCTAGAATTTACTCTAAAATCAATTCCGTCGCTACCAGTCTCCAACCCCGTTTGCGTGCCAACCATTACGGACTTCAAAACGGGATTCCATTCCAACTTATAGTGGACCTCAAACTCCCTCTAAACTCCGCATTTATACATCAAGAAAAGAATGAGAAAGTGAAAACAAGAAAGAGATGTCACTTCAATGACACGTGGGCCAATAGGTTCCTGCCAACGCATATTAAATTATTATGATGATAATTGTCACCGTACCGTAATGGAAACCATTTTCCATTTAACTGTGGAACCAAAAAAAATCTCATAATTATACATGTTTGGTAGGGAGGAATTGGTAATTTAGTTCCTATTTAATTTTAAGAAGTAAAAAATTTTAGAGTTTAGTTGAGAGATATTACAATTATATGCAATTATAATTCTTTAAATTTGAGAAATGGTAAATCTTAACCCGGAATTGTAATTCCATAATATATGAGAAGAAAGTTTGGAGTGTGGGAATCACGTAAAATTATTGTATGAACCATAACAAAAAGTACATTTCAATATACTAAAAGTACATTATTCGTGTAAGGAATGTAGATTATACAAAATAATATATTTTCAGTATTCAAATAATGTATTTTTTTCATGAATACAATGTACATTTTTAATACACTAAATGTATATTAGTTATGTACTAAATGTACATTATTTGATAGTATGATCCATATAATAATAATTAGGGAACCACATTACCCTCCCTAATAATCATACACCTATCCTAAGAATTACAATTACAATGACATTTAAGTTTTTATACTACTTATTCATTCCAATTTTCATATATACCAAACACTATAATTGAAATTTTCAATTATTCTATTTATGCTTACCAAACAATAAGATTTGAATTCATACTTTATTTTCACCTTATTCATTTATTAGAATTATAATTCTTTTTCTCCATAATTTATTCATTTGAATGATCTGTTATTTCAAGGGAAAAAAAAAAGAATTAATCAAGAAAGCAATAAATAATGGTGATAATACCTTACTTTAATATTCATAATAAGATAACAAAAAGTTGTTATTTTATAAAGTGTATAAACACGTGTGCTGAGTTAATTTGGACTTCCTACTTTTTGGGACAAAGTGTATATTTGTGCCCAATGCCCACCAATAGCCTTCTCACATCAAACAGGCAAATTATTGTGTTGACTGTGGATTTGTGAACCACAGTCCAACGTTATTTTGATGTTAAAAAAGCCCCACGCGTATTAAAATAAATGAATATTCTCAATAAGATAATGTATTTTATGAATTAAAATAATGTACTTTATGTGTTAGAATAATAAAAATTTTGAGTTAAAATATATATATTTTATTAGTTAGAATAATGTATTTTATGTGTTATAATAATGTATTTTATAAGTTAGAATAATGTATAATGTATATTTTATGTGTTTGAATAATGAAATTTTGGGAGTATGATAATGTATTTTATGAGTTAGAATAATGTACTTTATGTGTTTTTTGGATTGTCGTCCACACAGCTTTGTGGACCATAATACACGCAATAATGATTGCATCAAATAAGCCATGGAGCTGGTTTTTTTTTTTTTTTTTTTTAATAATAGAATTAGTTTAATTTAATAATAATAAAAATTTTACAATGTTGAGTTATAAGAATAACGATTATTATAAATAAAAAAGACATTTAAAGTGACATTACTTTTTGGATATTAGTTAGTATATTAATTGTTTGGTATTATAAAGTTTCTTATGACAATAATGATCTTTTGTTCTAATTCAATTTTTGTTAGTTTAATTTGTCCAAATATTGTCAATGTCAATGTGAATATGATTGAGTTGAAATTTAAGATCGGGTGTCTAAATTAAGATCTTGTTGTTTGAATTTCATTTGGTCCATATTTTCTTCTTTTACATCTATATATATATATATATATATATATATATATAAAATTCAGTTCTCGTCCGGTAGGGTATTTCCCGTGCGGTGACTTTATAATGCACTTTTTTATTATTTTATGATATACTTTTTCTCATATACAATGTAGAAATTTTGTACTTTTACCTAAATGTATTTTATAATTTTACCCTTAAAAATAATAATACTAGCTTGTTTCCTCTATTAATTACTAAAACTTTAACATGAAAAATAAATAACTTTTGCTATTGTATAGTTATGATTGATCCACCATTTCTTTTTAATTTACAAATAGTAAAAAAAAAACATTTAAAAAGTTATTATATTGAAAGAGGTGAATATTTAAAGTAAGATGTGAAGAATGAGTAGTCATTTTTGAAATAAGTAGATAAGTTTAATATCTAATTAAGTAGGTTCATGCATACATTAATTAAACCATTTCCTAAATACAGCACATGATTACTTGTCAGAAAATTTGTGATCATTTTGGCTTATTAAGGCCAACTATGTATTCATCATTCGATCATTGCTTCATAGACTATTAACAAAAAGAAAATTTGCATTGGATTAAAAGGGTTGACTATTCCACACAATAAACATTAATTATTCAAATTAAGAAATAATTTATTGTCAATTCATTATTATTAGTTTTTTTTTTTTTAGGTTGTAACCCTGATGCGACTGGGTTTGACTTATACCATAATTTATCATCTTTAAATTGACAACAAATTCTTTTTTTTTTTTTCTAAATAAAATTTGCTTTTATTCTCACACTTATTGTATCATTATCGTCTTTAAATTGACAACAAATTTGCTTCATCGACTTAAATCCATTTATTCATATGAGATATTAAGTTGGAAATGATGAAAATATCCTTAACCAATTTTGGATTTTCACACATTTTAAACGGATGGGTGACCGACGCGATGAATTTTGGCGCTAAAACAATAGTCGTGGATGAAAATTGGTACTTAAAGAATAGTCGTGGGACCAGAATTCAACGTAGTCGACAGCTACCCCGACTTTTTTTTTTAAAAAAATATTAAAATTTAAATTTTTTAATTTATATTTTTAAAAATTATTTTAAAATGTCAACTCACCGTCCACGTAAGCAGGTAACCTGATAAAATTGATGGTAACCTACTACCAGGTGAAATTGCATATATTTAGAGTGTTCAGTGGCCTGATTGTACTTTTTTTTTTGTTCAGTGACCTAATTATACTCTCAGTGGCCAATTTAAACCTTATTTCTTTATTATTTTACAAATACAAAGGCGATTTGGTAACTCATGTATACCGAGAACAGAACAACGTAGTGGATCAATTCTTTCAAAAAAAAATTAGTTAACCTCAAGGTTAAAGGTAGTCATGTAAGACAATTTCGAAGATCCGCCACTTAATGTGGAAAGAACTGTTCGGGATAATATAGCATGCTGTTAGATGGAGCAAAGAGAGTCCTTGTGAGAAGATAATAGGTCTTTCTTCGAGTACCCTCTCTCTTATTCAAAAAATACAAAGACAATTTCAACCCATAACATTCATTGGAGTACCAATTTTAAGAATATGTTTCGTTTTAACTAAAAATTTAAAATAATAGTTATATATTACACACACATATATAGATATATATATGTATGTATATATATATTAATAATGATCATCAATAAACAATGATCTAAGAACGATGGTTGGACATTGAGTTAATTTGTTTTATTTAATTTAAGAGTTAATTCCATTTTTGTCTTAGATTTATAGCTGTCAGTTCACTTTTAGTTATTTTTTATTAGAACATTCACTTTTGGTCCTAATATTATTATGACATGATCATTTTTTGTCCTTTATCAACAAAACAGTTTAAATATCGTTAAATACAATAACATTTTGGTCTTCAATTATTGATGTTTTCCAAAAAATAAACATAAAAAATATAGCGGTTCAACATACTTTGTATAAAAAAGATTGAAATGTCTTTGTATTTAACGATATTTCAACGATTTTGTTGATGGATGACTAAAAATGGTCATGTCACAATAATACTAGGACCAAATGAGGATGCTCTAATAAAAAATGACTAAAAGTGGAGGCAATTTATATCATGTCACAATGCATTGTGCACCCCGTACCAAAATGTTAGGGGATGCGTTCTGTGTATTCTAGGCAACCGTTCTGTGTATTCATGTTAGTAACACAAGTTGTGATGTGTTTGTGCATTCGAATGTTTAGGATGATGAGTTCTGTGTATTTTGTGTCAATATTCTGTGTATTATAGGCAACCGTTCTGTGTATTCATGTTAGTAACACATGTTGTGATGCGTTTGTGCATTTGAATGTTAGGAGGATGAGTTCTGTGTATTTTGTGTCAATATTCTGTGTATTCTAGGCAACCGTTCTGTGTATTCTAGGCAACCGTTCTGTGTATTCTAGGCAACTGTTTTGTGTATTTATGTTAGTAACACAAGTTGTGATGTGCTTGTGCATTCGAATGTTAGGATACCCAGAATATAAGCCAAAATATTATCTCTTGTGTTCCATATTTTTCAAATTTCACAATGTTGTTTAAATATTCACCTTTTGTCGTGTGTGTTTTTGTGATCTGATGAACTTGTGTGTATCTTTTGTTCTTACTTCTTCGTCACTGTTTTTGTTGTTGTTCAACAGTTATATTTTAATTTAAAAAAACTGTAAAGTCCGTAATGTTACAGCTCGTTTCGGACCAGGGTCACAATGCAACAATGCATTGTGGACCCTGGTCCACAGTATAACGATCCAAAAGTGGATTGTCACTTATAATCTAAGACCAAAAATGAAATTAACTCATAAATTTAATTTTCCTTTTAGACAAAAGAAGATATATTTCTCTCTTAGCTTTAAGTAGTTTAGGTTAATTCATTATCCATACGGAATTAACTCCCTTTCTTAAGAAATTGAAAACGAACCAAACTAATGAATCAACTAATTTTGCAAAGTTCAATTTAATTATTGGCCAACGTTTGCCGTTAATGCCTAGGGCTATAGGTAATGCCAAAAAAATTAATAATTAAGAACACTATAATTTTACATTAGAAAAAAAAAACATTTAAATAGAGCAAAGAGGGTAAAAGAATTCTAAAAGCGGCAAGTCGTGTTAAGGATGCACTGTGGTTTAAGCAATCTGATCATGGTTCACCTTGTAAGTTAAACCATTGACATAAAATTCAATTTTAATACATTTAATATTTATTTTTGTGTACTAAAAGTTCATCAAATAATAAACATTCAATATACAAAAAGAGTAAAAATAAACACATAGTATATTAAACATGAACATTTATTTATGACCCACAATATAATTTACCGTTGTAATCTTCGATTTGGCTACAATAAGTGAAACAATAGACTTATATTCAAATCTTTCTGATCATTATATTGTAAGATTGTAAGATATACTACTAATATGCATTTTTTTTAGTATACTAAATACTTATTTTCAATATGCTAAAGTACACTTCAATTTTTTGAACATTTATGTTATGTTTAGTGTACTGTAAGTTTATTTTTAGTATACTAACTAAAAATTGAAATTTCAATATATTAAAAATGAAGATTTAATAGTAGTCCTCAGTATAATTTATCCAAATCTCACATCTTTTATCTTCATTAGATGTATTAGAAAAAAAAATTGTTAATATGATGAGTCCTTTATAGAGCATTTGATTCAAATTATTTCACATAACTTGAGAAATATAAATATTATAATATTATACTCTTTTGTTTGATTTGAGGAAATGTGAGGCTATTGTGGGGAATGTAAGATTTTAAAATTTTATTTTTAGATAATTTTTTATAACGTCAATGTGATGAATTACATTTTCCCTAAATTCTTAGGTTATGTAAGCTTCTCGAGAAATTTCATAGCCTTATTAAAATAATTTTAAATAAAATAAATAATTATAATTATAATTAAAAATTAAAAAAAAAACTGCCGGCCGGAGACGAATCGGATGTGTGTGTGTGTTTTTTGTTTTGTTTTTTTTTTTTACGGAGTATAATTTTTAATTTGTTTTAATTAACTATTTTATTTATAATTATTTAAAATATTATTTTTAAAATTGGTAGCCAGTACATCATGTAAAACAAGTCATTTTGGATGAAATTGCATCAATTTGTGTAGTTCAGGGACCGAATTGCATTGTTTTTGAGTTTGATGACCTAATTGCATTTTTCCGTGTAATTCAGTGGCATATTTGACCATTATTCCTTAATTTAGCAAAAGTTTTCTCGACTACTATTATTATATTATAATAATACAAGAATATTTTAGTATTTATTTACTTATTCCATTCAATTTCCACCCATTTTATTCTTGCCTACCAAACAATGTAATTTAAATTCTTACCTCATTCTTTTTCCACCGAATTACAATTATTTTTCCCTTAATTCCTTCCTTCAAACCAAACACTTTTTAGGGAATTAATAATCTTATAATTATCATAATAATAATAATAATAATAATAATAATAATAATAATAATAATAATAATAATAATAATAAAGATGCTTTTTGGTATTCTTTTACTAATTAAAATCTTAGGATAATTATTTCTTATTAGAAAAAGAATCACACAACCCTACTAATTTCAAGGAATCGCTATGATTTGCATTATTAATTGACCTACGCCATATTTGTAGCATAGTTAGCTTATTAGTCAATTTTACTTTGTTTGATCACTATTAACTATTTGACTTGTATTCAAAAAACTATTTGACTTGGTTAAATAACTAATATGAGGGTTTGATTAATTAGCTTTTTGTAGCATTTTATTGCTCCAAAACGCTAAAATTTAAAAAGCTGCTTCGATCAACTTTTTATGAGAAAGTCATTTTGCGTACAATCGATCAGCTATCAACTATCAGTTAATTTACCATACAATCAGTTAATGTTATCAATTCTCACCAAAAAAAAAAAACTAATGTTATCAACTAGTCAAAGTTACTAGCCCGATCAACTAACAGTTATGGAGTATTTACCAAACAACTCTTAAATTTTTCAAATCAAAACGTACATTAAAAATTACAATTAACTTTCATAAATTTAAAATTGTAATTTAATTTGTGTGATGATTATGGGCGAATCGGAGAAGATAGTCCTTAAATTTCCCTCAATTTCATTGAGGAAACACCCTTTACACGTTGATTCTCCAATACTATGAATTTGGCTAAGTCTAAAACGCAATAGTAGTAATTAATGATTCTAGGTTTTCTACTGGGTAGTTGACAAATAAAGAGAGAAGGGCAACAAAGCAGCAACCAATTTTTACCTAAACCTAGTAGATTGGAACAAAATATGTGACAGTGTAGATGAGAGTGGATAACCATAATGTTTCCAAATCATGGTGAATTGAAGCCCATGCATGACATGTGGAGTTTTCTGTGAATCAGAAAGTCTCTTCACCACATTCATTGAACCTCTCCCCATAAAACAAACCCCATTTCCCCATCATTATGCGTCTTCAATTCACTAATTTTTACCCCACACTTTTGGAACACAAATGTGTCTTTCACATTCTGCACTGTACAATTCCACAACAAAAAAGTTATCTATCATAACCTATAGTACACAATAAGTTGTGGCAATGGACAATTTTATTTCTTTTCCTTGTAAAGTTGTGGGTAATAGTAGGTTAGTTGATGCAAATTATTTGGACCGACATACTTGAGAGACCATTTCGATAATTTACTCCATATATTATCTATTTTAAACTTACAGAATTGCATTTAATCCATTTCGGTTCCCTCTAACTTAAATTTTTAGCTATTTTTAATTTTTTTTTCCTGAGTTAAGGTTGAAAACAAGACAAGGTGAAAATATTTGGAATTTATTAGTCCTTAAATTCAATCTCTAGATCATTTTCATTTTTTCATTATTTAGTACAATAATTCACACATTAAAGACATTATTGTTGTAATTTGGTCTGGGCTTTTCGATTAGTTCAAATTTACCTGGATAGTTGTGCGATAACTGTAAATAGTTTGCACGCAAGAATTATATATATATAGGGAATAGAGAAGTAGAGAGGAAAGGAGAACTCAAGATGTAAGAATTTCAAAATGGCTCATCTTATTAATCCTTCAACATGTATATATATATATATATATATATTTTTTGAGTACTTCAACATGTATATATAAACTAGTTTTATACGCGCATTGCGCGTATGGATTAATGTCCAACGTTTATATTTAAATAAATATTTGAAACTATATCAATGCAAGATTATATAGGAGAAGTTTATATATGGGTAATTGAATGTCAAATTTTTTTATTTAAATATCTAATTCAAAGTATATGAATCCAAGATAATATAGAAAATTCATTATAATTATTACTAAAATAAATGTTTGCAACCTTGTAAAATCGATAGTCTAAATATTTGGTCTAAAAATGATAGTCTAAATAAATACTACTTTTCATTTGAATTTTTCTAAGTGTTGTTAATTCTCTTTTGAGTAACATTGTCATTGTCTTCATCTTTACTATTTGTTCTCTTCCTTTTTGTTGGTAGTGTGTTATTTGCAATTCGGTTATTGTTGGTAGCATAGATGACAACGTCATGCAATGAGATTATGATATAGGAGTTATGGACTTTCCTTTAGGTGTTCTGCTTGGGGTTCATATGGTTCAACCATTATTGTTGAATGAGTTATTGTGGATAAAGAAATCTCTAGTTTTAGTAAAAAGATTAAATAAATTAATAAAAATTTAAAAATTTAAAATATTATATATTCCAAAGATATTAAAAGGTAGTTTCTCGCTTCAATTTGCTGGGTAATGGGTTATTTGAGTACTTTCATTATTGTCAACAAATCCACCAAGTAGTTAATATGATTGGTTTCAAACTATTCTTTTTTATTTTTTTTTCATGGTATTAAAGAAATACATATGTATCATTTTTTGGTGTAACTACTAATTTATTTAATTCAATAAGAGTAAAATAGAGCGATTCCGCTTCAATTTGTTGGGTTATTTGAGTACTCTCTTTGTCAACTAATCCCCAAGTAGCTAGTTAACATAATTAGCTTCAAATTATTTTAAATTTTTTTTCATAGTATTAATAAAATACTTGGTAAATAAATATATAACATTATTTTGTACTATAAGTCTATAACTTTGATATTTAATTACAAGATATTGTAAAAATAAGATAATGGACAATGTAATGAATATCAATTGATAAATTTGAATGTAAAGAATCTTTGCATGAGAGAAAATAAAGACAATATAACTAATGAAATTATTTCTCTTCTTTAATTTAATTTTTTGATAATGAATAATTTTTTCAAATAAAGGTATTGTAGACACATAATTCTAAATTAAAGAAATACATATATATGTATCATTTTTTATTATAGCTACTAATTTATTTAATTTAATAAGAGTAAATAGAGTGGGACACTTAATTATGTCAAATTTGATTGAGATGAGGTTCGAACCTAAGATCGTTCTTATAGAAATTAATGGGTAAGTTAAAAGTTAACGGAATATTAACGGAAAAGAGAATATATTTAACGGAAAACTTAACGGATAATCATAAAAGTAAGGTTAAATTAGGTAATCTTTATTAATAATATTAATCTGAATTATCTTAACCATCTATTTGATTAAATAATTCTTCTGAACCATCCATTTGATTAAATAATTTGATCGCCATTTTTTCTACCCATTTTGGGCTTAACTCTCTTTGGCTCTTATTAGTATAGTAGATATATAATTTACAGTTGAATGGACTGAAAATTTTATTTAAGTTCGCATGATATTGTCTTTTTCCAACAATTTAATTAATGTTCTAATAATATCTTCGTAGCAATAAATAGAAAAGCATTTGCTGAGTGGTTCGCATGATATACTTTTAACAAAAACTTGCCAATCATTTTATAATAATACTAGTTTTTCACTCGCGTTGCGCGATTGAAATAATGCCTAATGTTTATTTTTAAATAAATACTTTAAACTATATCAATGCAAGATTATATTGAATTTGTTCATGCATAGAAAATTAAATATTGAATTTGTTTATTTAAATATGTAATTCTATGTTTACGAATGCAAAATAATATAGTCAAGATTGATTGTAATTCTCACTAATATAATTTTTTGTAACTTTGTAAAAATGCTAGTCTAAATACTTAGCCTAATCTAACAATACTAGTCTAAATAAATACTACATTTAGTTGAAATTTCTCTAAATATTCTTAATTCTCTTCTGGGTAGCGTCGCCATTGTCTTCATCTTCAGTACATATCCTATTCTTTTGTATTGGTATGTAGTGTGTCATGTTCAATTGTCTTACTGGTGATAGCATAGAGGGAAGCATCATGCAATGAGATTATAGTGTAGGGTGTTCTAGACTCTGCACGCCTGTGTTATGTGAAAACTGTACTGATTGCCGATTGCAAGAAAATGAATTGGGCCGCATGAGCAGCTCAAGTGGTCACGGGGGTGAAGTTTGGGAGAAGAAAAGGAATTGGGATTAGGAAATGGGAAAAAGATTATTTTTTTTGAATACTATTGACTCTATTACAATGTAATATCTGTTCATACATACTTTTCTCAACCTACTGAAGCACAAAGAGCCAACGCCCCCACTGGAGCAAATACTAATTTTGGTCCCACGCACTACTATTAGAAAAATGACAATTTTGGTTAACATGTTTAGTTTCTACCAATTTTGGTTCTACGCCTATTGTTTTAATACGAATTTTGGTCCCATGACTACTTTTTTAGTGTCAAAATTTATCACGCCGATCATCAATCCGTTTAAAACATGCCAAATTCTAAAATTTTTAAAGATATTTTCGTCCTTTTCAATTCAATATCTCAATTTGAGCATGAATAACGAGATTTAAGCCTTAAGATTGATCACTATTATTATATATATGTGTGTGTGTCTTATCACTATTATTATTAATGACATATTGTCTTTATATTCATAATTCCTCACCATTCCAAATTATGGAATTCATATCCAATAATTTATTTTTCATCAGCTAAATAATAGAGTCTATTTTTCAGATAATTTGTTTTCCATGAAATCTGAATTTCAATTCCCTTAAAATATTCCCACCTGATTGAGTTGTCTGTGGTTGCCAATACCATCACTCAATTTTACTGATCATGCAAATGAAACTTCTCCATCTAATGTTTGTTTCTCCGTTGAAGTATAAGAAAATAGATGATCGAGTAATGTGTTGTTTGTCATTTCTAATTAAATCTGGAGTATTGCTACTGGATCAGAGTTGAGTCAGTGGATCGAAAGGTCGCCGCCATTTGTCTGGAACTGTAAAAGGCGAGTTGATGGCGGCATGAGCTCGAGTCATGTTTGAAAGAGAGAGTATAGGGTGAAATGCAACATTTGCATCATAATATTGTGATATACAAGATAACCCCGAGTAAATTATGATATAGAGAATGATTGAATACATATGTAATTTGTGAACTCAATAAAATGTAAATATTATGAGGCAACTAGACACCACATGCATTTGGAGCTTTAACTACTTAAATGTCATGTGAAATGCAGTTAACATTTACATCACAATAGTATGATATATATATAGAAGATAACTAATATTACAGTATATCATGAGAAAGAGAATGATTATTGAATATCTACTAATTAATTTTGTACACCAATGAAATATAAAAATTATGAGGTAATAGTAGGCAATTAGACACCATATTTGAAATTTTTAGACATTTGATTTGCAGAATGAAGATGGAGGGAATAAAAGTAAATGAAATACAAAAAGGAATAGAATATAAATGTTTTTTTTTTAATTAGGTGATCCAATTTTATTGCCGCCCCAATCATGACCTTTATGTTAGACGACAAACCAACTATGCTAAGCCCCGAGACTGGGGGACAATATAAATGTTACTCCGTATTTAATTTCATTGTTTGGTTGAGTTAGGTTGTATGCACTGTTGCAATTGCAATCTTGTGTAACATGTATGCAGAGTGAATATAGTCATAAATTATTATTTTTTTTTAAAATAGTTTTTCTTTGCTTAAATCAAACTTTCTTCATTGTAACACAAATTTTAATTTTCTATTCTAAAATTGTATTGCTTTAATTAGGTTATGCATTATATTACAAGTTGATATATTATGTTTTTTTAGCTTGATTTTGTACTTTTTTTTTCTTACTCTTCTTCAACGATATAATCCATTCCTTTTTTTTTTTTCTTAATATATATCTTTCTCCTCTTCTTCAACCAACCAATTAGACTAGTCAAAACCCTTATTAGCAAGTCTTTCACAAGACACCTATATGCAATTTATAGGCCTCCCCCAATAAATATTTGTATAAAGTAATTAAATAAATGAAGCTAAGATTTTTATATCTGAAACGGAGGGGGGGACCCCAGAACATTATGTATGCTCCACCACTCTTCGCGTCCAGGTGACGTGCCCCAAATCATCGAAGTAAGCCTCCTCACCAATAATGGGACACACATCAAGGATTCGCCGACCACCATCCTGATAAGCACCAAGTGAAGCCAAACGATCCGCCACTCTATTCTGCTCTCTATAGATCGCCTTCAAATCAACTCTCCAAGCTCTAGTGAGCCATCCACGAGCTTCACTAAGAATGTGCGCCAACGGTCCTCGGGCCACGGAATTTTCGCGCATCCACTGGACTACATTCCTTGCGTCTGACTGGACCTCAAGATCACGAATCCCTTTCTGCCACGCCCACTTCAAACACTCAACAATTGCTCTTGCCTCAACAATGGAAACATCTGCATGGTCACTGTTTCCAGTCATACCCTCAACCCACTCGCCCATGCAATTTCGAATAACGCCTCCCACACCTGCCTTGTTATACCCCGTTTTGACGCTCGCATCGACATTGAGTGTGAAACGGCGGTCAGTAGAAGCACTCCAATGAAGGTGAATAGTTCTGATTCCTCTCGCCAAACTTGAACGATTGAAAGCACGATCAACTTCCTCCACAGCTTCTCTAAGCCAAGCAATTTTGTGGTGCACCATCACTTCTCGTCCAGTGAACACCCGGTCGCATCGCCACCTCCAAATCCACCAT
>CM008336.1:19626559-19641062 GCA_002525835.2 Ipomoea batatas | reverse complement strand
ATATATATATATATATATATGTATGTATGTATATATAATTAACATGCAAACATTAATGCTATTCCATTAATGCAAACATTAATGCTATTCCATTAATGCAAACATTAAGTTAAACATATGTGAACACCATTAATGCGAACATTAAGTCAGCAAATTTCATGCGAACACCATTAATGCGAACACCAAAGCAATTTTCTAAAAACATAATAAATGTGAATGAAGGTTATACCCCTCATTTATGTCCGTTTTTTCCGTTAAGTTTTTTTGTACATTATGCTATAAAAGTTGTACTACATAATATTTTGGACAAATATACCCCTACCGTTATAACCTTCCGTTATCTTTTCCACTACTGTTACTATGCACATGCATCCACCATATATTTTCTTATCTTCTTCTTCAATAATAATAATAATAATAATATATACACATTAAATATTAGAGTTATATGTTAGTTATTTTTTAAAATATAAATATTCAATTTATAAAAATATTTTACATTATTATTATTATTATTATTATTATATTATTATTATTATTATTATTGTAAACAAAGAAAATTTGAATAAACATATATGAAATTCAAAATTCCTGTTACATGTTATATGAATGCGGGTATGGGTACAAGCTCTGAATATATGTGGTCCTCTGATTCTTCAGTTGATGCCTTGAACGCTCCATTGAAGGGCCTCCGGATTTTAAATGGCTTGATCTTCATAGAAGAACTTATATGCTTGTTCTTCTGAAGGGCCTCCGGATTTTAAATGGCTTGATCTTCAGGAGGTTTGGATCAACATGATAGGCATGATTTTCAAGGAGGAACTTTTACATTTAGGATCATGGGACTTTTATTTTCATGATCATGATATCTAATTCTCTAAATAAGCTACAAAGCTATTTCTATGATTTTTCCTAGGATGAATACATAGAAATGAGATGTCCTATTTATAGCGGTAGGATAAAGAGTTTTGATAAATCCAAACTCTTTTGATATTATCTAATTAACAAATTAGATAATATCAATATTATCCAAATACATTCAAATATGCTAATATTGATGAATAATAATAATATTTAGCAAATTTTAAGTGTCAACAATTATTATTTACTATATTAAAATTTAAATAAATTTAAAATTTTAATATAAAATACTAATATTGGGCACCTATTTTTTACGCATCGCGCCTAAGAAAAACTAGTATATATATATATAAGTACATCAACTCATGTGCAGTAAATACTACTATCACATGCGAACAACAATGCAGTAACATCATGTGCAGTAAATACTGGTATCACATGCAAACACCATTACATATACATCAGTTAACAGTACATACATGCCATCAAATATATAAAGTAACATGCGAATGTAATTACGGAAACCTGGGCATGCGAATGAAAAGTCATATATTCTAAAACCTGGGCATACATACGCAAACCATACAAACAATACGTAATTGTAATTAATGCGGCTTTTCATCATAATATATGGAAAAACATATGTTATACAACCTGGCTCATGATACCAAATGTAAGGTAAAACTTAAACATACAAGATCTTTAGAACACATGATTTTCACATATGCTTCAATTAGCGTTTAATGTATATACCTGGCTCCATGGTTTCACTGCAGATGCTTCAAATGGAGACTTGGTTTCTCCCTCTAGACCCTGAGCATTACCTTAGTCTAAGAACTCTGATGGAGAGAGAACTTTTGGTTTGCAAAAGGTTGGGGAGAGGACCAAAGTCACTGAGTGGTTGATAAACCATCTCACAGCTCCATCAACGTGAGATGGTTATCTGAGCAGTTGAAACTACTACTTATTTTATCATTATTATTATTATTATTATTATTATTAAATTTAAATAAATATTTATGAGCCACAGAAAATAATAATGAACCATATAATAATAATGGTAATTATTCTAACATGATAAGCTTAAGGGAAACAGTGGAGGAATTAGGGTATAACATGTAAGAGAAATTTCATTTTTTTCACTCCAACTGGGACTGGTACCTTATTTGAACTAGTTAATGATAGTGATTGTTGAGCACTTTGTGATGTTGGAATGTTTCCCAGGAAATTGAGGTTTGGGTGGTAGGTGAAGGGGTTGGTGAGGGTCTAGGATATGATGATTCACATTCTAATGAAGATTTAGACTCTTTTGACTTTAGTGAAGACAGTGTGGGATATGATGACATAGAGTTTGAGAGCAATATAGATCCTAATGTGGAGTTTGATGGGGTAAGAGAAGGAACTGAGGAAGAGACTGTAACTGGAATTGGGAATGAGAATGTCACTGAAAATGTCACTGGAAGTGGTGATGGTGTGCATTTGCGTGATGAGGATAGTGGGAAAGAGGATGAAGACCAAGAGAAGTTTAAGTGGCCAAGTTTTAGTGCAAGAAGTCAGATGCAGTCCCCTAAGTTCTCTATTGGATTGACCTTTGGAAGTAAGAATGAATTCAGAGAAGCAGTCCATCCACAACTATGCATACAGTAATGGGAAGGAATTGAAGTTCACTAAAAATGACAAGGAAAGGGTGTGTGTAAGATGTACACAACCTGGTTGCCCTTTTAAAATAAATCTGTGGAAGGTTAAAAATGCATTGTCTTGGAGAATTGCAAGTTTTCATGAAGACCATGATGGGTGTGGATGGGTCTATGAGAACAAGATGGTAAAATCAACAAGAATTGCAAAGAGATGGATGAAGGAAATTAGACACCACAACACATGGACAACGACACAGTTTAGAAAGAAGGTAAAGGTGGATGAGAAATTTCAGTTAAGTAAGAAGCAAGCCTATAGGGCTATGATAAAAGCCAAGGCTGCCCTAGAAGGAGAAGCTATAGAAAATTTCAACAACATTTGGAACTATTGCTTGGAGATTGAGAAAACTAACCCAAGGACTACATGTCGTGTGAAGCTAACAAAGTTGATGTATGATGGAAAACCAAGATTTCTGAGGATGTACTTCTATTGAGAGGCTTCAAAGGAGGGGTACAAGTTCTGTAGAAAAATAATTGGGGTTGATGGTTGCCATTTAAAACACAAGTTTGGAGGTCAATTGTTGACTGTTGTGGGGATAGATGGGAATGACAGTATCTTCCCACTAGCGTATGCGATTGTTGAAGGAGAAACTAAGGAATCTTGGAGCTGGTTTTTGGAGTTGATCAGGACAGCTTTAGGACAGCTTTAGAGATCACAAGGGAAGTAGAAGAACACCTCACGTTTATCTCAGGTAACATTCTGTACTCCTTTTGTTTTCATACTTCACCTTTATCTCAGGTAACTGACTTTCCTTTTTATACTTGCAGACAAACAGAAAGGGATGTTGCCTGCTTTTGAAGATGTTCTTCTACCTAATGCCTCACATATATTCTGTGTGAGGCATCTTCATGGTAACATGACACTAGCAGGATTCATGGGCAAAGCTATCAAGGATGCATTATGGGAAGCAGCCAAGGCAACAACAGTCAACCGTTTCATTGAGTGTATAGCTGAAATGAAGAATCTACATGTTGAAACATATTAATGGCTTGGAGATAATTAAGCATCCTTCGGAATGGTCAATGTCACATTTCACTCCCTATGCTAAATGTGATGCATTAGTTAATAATATCTCTGAAAGTTTTAATGCACTCATTTTAGATGCTAGGGAACAACCTCTGATTTCTTGTGCTGAAACCATTAGAAAACTGTTGATGTCTAAACTATATGATAATAGACAAAAGGCCTTGAAATAGAAGGGACCTTTCTGCCCTAACATTATGAAAAAGATAGCCCTTGAAGAGCATGTTGCTGCTGGTTGTTTAGGGGTGCAGAGTGATGATAATCTATTTGAGATAAAATGTATGGCTGGGATAGGGTTCTTAGAGCAGCATACATTAGATCTTTTTAGGTGTACTTGTAGTTGTAGGAAGTGGGAGTTGACAGGGATACCATGTAAGCATGCGGTGTGTGCCATATGGATGAGACATGGCAATGGACGTGTGCATCATTATGTAGACCCCTACTACTCAATCAGCACATACTTGAATACTTATGGAGGGAGGATTAACCCGCTTGTTGGTTCTCATGAATATCACAAGTCAACCAAGGAACCACCACTACCTCCACTGAATAAAACTAAAGCCTAGGAGACCAAAAAAGTTAAGAAAGAGAGGCAGATGTGAAATAACTCTAGATGGGACACACATGAACCCTAGTTTGTTGGTTAAGCACTGTAGGAACTGCAGCAAGGCAGGGCATAACTCAAGAACCTGTCTAGAAAATAGGAGTGGAAGGCAATCACAAGTAATTACTGTTGGTTAAGTTGTTGCCCCTTTAATGATATCGGACTTGTGCATCATTTGACTCCTTTATTTTGTTGTCATGTAGGTTAATCAAAGAAGAAGGAACACAAAGAAGAAAACTGCTCAAGAACCTGTTGCTGCTCAAGGATCACTCATAGAAGAAATTCAACATTTCTGGAATGAAGCTGAAAGGGTAGCCTCTTTGTTTGACATTCAAGTTGGAATACACCCTCAGCCTTAAGAAATATCAATAACTCAGCCAGAAGTTGACATCACTCAGAACTTGGAGTCTCAAACTGATGTTAAAGTTACAAAGTTTATACCTACTCCCAAAAAGTCTAGGAAGCCCTCAGCAGTTGCAACCACTTCCAATCATCCTAGGACAAGATCTAGAACATCTCTAAGGTGTAAATTCGCTAACACCATTGACAAACCTGTCAATCTAGATTGATACTTTGGGTAGTTGGCAACTGGATTGATGCATGGCTAGTGTTTTGTTTTTTTTGGGTAGTGTGTGTTAGTATTATTATTATTACTATTGTTATTCTTTAACCTATAGTTTGTATTAGGTGGCTATGAATAAGTCTTAAGCTCATGTCCTGTAGAATAGCGGAGTTTAGTGTGCTATATCTAAAAGGACTCTCTCTCATTGTAACTGTTCAATCAATCAAGTGATCGTTCCTCTAATCTGGTATCAGATAGAGATAGGCTAGGGTCCTGTTTATTTTTTTCCTTTCTTTCCCCTAACCTGCGCCGATGGCATCACCTCCCACCGCCGATAATGCAATTACCCCAGCCACTATTCCACCATCTTCTCCGATCACACCCACCACCCTTACGTCGGCACACCACTTTGTCTCTTTGAAGCTCACCTCTCACAACTACCTATTTTGGAGAACACAACTAATCCCGTTCCTCAAAGGCCAGGGCCTGCTTGGGTTCATCGACGGCACCACCCCATGCCCGCCGTCAACTGTTACTGCCGCCCCGCCGGTGACAGGTGCGACCGCGGCTGTCGTCACTACGCTGAACCCCGCATACGCCGTATGGATTCAACAGGATCAATCGATCCTCTCTTTGCTGATTTCATCGCTCTCCGTTGAAGTTATGCACCTTGCCGTCGGCCGGAACACCGCCAAGGAGGTCTGGGACTCCATCTCTTCGGCATTGGCCTCCACCACCCGCGCACGATGCCTCAGCTTGTTGGGGCAATTTCAGACGTTACGGTAGGGCAATTCAACACCAGCTGACTACCTCGGCAAAACCCAGATGCTGGTGGAGGCACTCTCCCTCGCCGGTCGCCCGCTGTCCAAAGATGAACAAATCCTTTATGTTCTCCGAGGGCTGCAGCCTGAATTCCGAGCTATGGCGAGCTCCCTGACGGTCACGGGCACGGAGGTCTCCTTGTCGTAGCTGGCTAACATGCTTCAGGCACAGGAGTTCATCCACTCTGGTGATCACATGCCGGCGGATTATGGTGCTTCTGGTGCAGCGCCGACTGCCTTTCTTGCTGGTCGAGGGCGACATAGAGGTAACCAATATTATCAAGGTGGCCGCTAGTCGTCCAACGGTCGCGGGAGGAACAATCGCGGCAGAGGAGGCCAGAACCGCTGTCGTGGTGGAGGTCCACGGTGCCAGATCTGCAGATCTCACGGTCATACAGCCGTGAACTGCTTCCGCCGGTATGATGATCGAACCTCCGTTCAGGCCAACGCCGCTGTTGCCGGTGAACCGGGAGTGTCGGCTGGGGCGGACTCCTGGTTCGCTGATACTGGAGCGTCTACGCACGCTACACCGGCAGATGGAATGTTGCAGCAGTCCGAAGCTTACTCTGGGAGTGACGTTCTAAAAGTTGGTAATGGCGCAGGTCTGAGCGTTTCACGTGTGGGGCAAGCGATAATCCCTTCCGAGTCTAAATCGTTAAAAATGACCAATATATTACATGTTCCCAATTTAACTTTACCTCTATTGTCAGTTTATCGTTTTACAAATGAAAATAATGTGTTCTTTGAATTTCACAAAAATATGTTTCTTGTGAAGGATTGCAACACCCGGGCGATTCTGCTTAAAGGATCAACTAGCGGGGGCCTTTACAAGTTACTGGTGCCACGAGTTCATTCTGCCTTTCTTTTTGCTCGGGCATCACCCGTAGTCTGGCATCAACGGTTGGGTCACCCGGAAAATCCTCAAAAGTTGCCCGGTCATTCCAAATACAGTTCGTGCCTCACAACTCTGTTTTGCGTGTTAACTCGGGAAGTCAGCACATTTTCCATTAGATAGAGTTTTTAGCTCTAGTGATAATGTTTTAGATCTTTTGTATACGGACACATGGGGTCCGTCTCCTATTCTTTCACATTCTGGTTACTGTTATTTTGTACTGTTCGTAGATTATTACTTGCGTTTCACCTGGTTTTACCCTTTACGGTTAAAATCGGATATATATAAAACTTTTGATTTGTTTCGGGCGATGGTAGAACGTCGTTTTTCGCGTTCTATCAAAGCCATTCAGTCTGATTTAGGGGGTGAGTACCGTCGTCTACATAAGACTTTTGAAACACTAGGAATCAGTCACAGGCAATCATGTGCCTATACACACGAACAAAACGGTCGTGTTGAGCGCCGGAATAGACATATTGTCGAAACCGGCTTAGCCCTACTGGCTGAAAGCTCAACTCCACAGCAATATTGGGATTACGCCTTTGAAACGGCAACTTTCTTAATTAATTGCCAACCTTCCTCGGCTATACACTTTAAAACCCCATATTTCCTCCTAAACAAAGTACAACCACCATATACTTTCTTCCGAGTCTTCGGGTGTCGTTGTTACCCATACCTCCGTCCCTATAATCGTCACAAAATTGAGTTCCGCTCCACACCATGTGTCTTCTTAGGTTACCCCGTTTCCTATAGGGGTTATCGCTGTATGGACCTCACAACGGGAAAAGTTTATATCTGTCGTCATGTCCGCTTTGATGAAAGTATTTTTCCTTTTGCTGCCTTACAGGTTCAACAAAGTCTTGAGCCCACTTCTCCGCCTTGGGGGGTTGGTCCAGTTCAGGTAACTCCGAACTCAATCCAGCTCCCGGCAGTCCCCGTGTCCACGGAACAACCATTAGCTCACGAACCTGCACCTTTACCTATTGAAGCACCTCAGTCATCCTCTAAGCCTGTACCACCCCGGCAAACCCAGGTTCAGACTCAGGATAATGCTCATAATATGCACACACGTCGCAAGACTCGAGGCACGAATGAGCAGTTCTTTGCCTTAACTGCATCTGCGGATCCCACATGTTATTCTCAAGCTGTCTGTCATCCTCAATGGCGTGATGCCATGGATCAAGAATTCAACGCACTCCTACATAACCACACGTGGCAGCTAGTGCCGCCAACACCGCTTATGAATGTAATCGGGTGCAAGTGGGTCTTTCGCACCAAACGCAAGGCAGATGGATCCGTTGAACGCTACAAGGCGCGACTGGTTGCAAAGGGTTTTAATCAAGTAGCCAGTGAAGATTTCTTTGACACCTTCAGCCCTGTGGTAAAACCGACTACAGTCCGTATCTTATTCTCTCTTGCGGTATCAAACCACTGGACCTTGCGACAGCTAGATGTTCACAACGCATTCCTTAATGGGCACCTTTCCGAGACTGTTTACATGAAACAGCCACCGGGTTATGAGGATCCGGCTCATCCGGGCCACGTCTGTCACCTACAGCGCTCCCTTTACGGTCTCAAACAAGCTCCGCGTGCGTGGTTCAAACGTCTTCATGACTACCTACTCGCCACTGGATTCTCAGCCTCGAAGACGGATGTGTCACTGTTTTACTACACAGTCAATACTTCCCGGGTCTTTATGCTTGTCTACGTCGACGATATCATCATGATGGGCAATGATTCGTCTCTAATCAATAAATTACTTGATCAACTTGCGGGTACCTTTAAAATCAGGGATCTAGGAAAACCGAATTTCTTTCTTGGTATTGAAACTCTTCCTACTGCAGATGGCTATATACTGTCACAACGTCGCTACATGACGGATATCCTATCTCGGGCCGGCATGACTGATTGCAAGTCTTTAGCGACTCCAGCTTCTGTCACTCAAGCGGCTACTCCGGATTCGGACCCATGTGATAATCCAACTCAGTATCGCCGTATTGTTGGGGCTCTACAGTACTTAACCATCACCAGACCTGATCTTTCCTTTGCAGTTAACAGGTTGTGTCAATTCATGCACTCTCCTACGGAAGAACACTAGGGTATTCTCAAGCGAGTATTACATTACGTTAAGGGCACTCAGCTACATGGCCTTCGCCTTACCTCATCACCATCTACAGAGATTCATGCCTACTCGGATTCAGACTGGGCCGGGTGTCCGGTCAATCGGAAGTCTACAAGCGGCTATGCAGTGTTCCTTGGGGATAATTTGGTGTCTTGGCTATCTTGGAAGCAACGCACCGTTGCGCGTTCATCTACAGAGGCTGAATATAAAGGCCTGGCTGACGTCTCGGCTGAGGTCACTTGGATTGTTTCTTTACTGCGGGAACTCGGTCTACATTCCAGGAAACCAGCCACTCTCTGGTGTGACAATCTTGGGGCTACTTATCTTGCGGCCAATCCGGTCTTCCATGCCAGGACGAAGCATGTAGAAATTGACTACCACTTTGTTCGTGACAAAGTTGCGTCTAGGGAATTCATCGTCAACTTCGTCTCTACCAAAGAGCAGATTGCAGACATCTTTACGAAGCCCCTACCTGGGCCTCGTTTTTGGAATCTTCGCGACAAGCTCAATGTTGTTATTGTACCACATTGTGCTTGAGGGGGTGTGTTAGTATTATTATTATTGTTATTCTTTAACCTATAGTTTGTATTAGGTGGCTATGAATAAGTCTTAAGCCCATGTCATGTAGAATAGGGGAGTTCAGTGTGCTATATCTAAAAGGACTCTCTCTCATTGTAATTGTTTAATCAATCAAGTGATCGTTCCTCTAATCGTGTGGACAATGTCTTCCTATGTGGACAGATTTATCTATTTTTGCTCACTTGTAGTGACTATGGTAGACAGATTGTTGTCTATTTTTGGTCACTTGTAGTCACTATGAACAAATTGCTATCAAAGTCAGTATAGCTATGTATGTTTGGTAGACAGATTGTTACTACCTCCGTCCCATTTTGGTTGTCTGGTTCATTTAACGAGGCTTGACTGAAGTTATTTTTAATCTAATTTTTCATAATATTAAGTTTAGCATTAATATATAAAATTTATATATTTAGAAACTACATTAAAAGTACTATTAGACACAAAAAATTAAATTTAAAAATAATAAAAAATTACTAAAGAAAATAAGCAATGAAGAAAGAGTTGGTTTGACCAATGAATAGTAAATAGGACAGGTAAAATGGGACAGAGGGAGTATATATTTTTGGTCACTTGTAGTCACTATGGACATATTGCTATCAAAGTCAGTATGCTATGTATGTTTGGTCACTTAACAGTGTCTTCCTTGTTTTCGGTCAATTTATAGGATATGATTATGTATGCTAATTTTTTGTCACTTAAACAGTTAAACTGTAAGCCATATACCAAAAATAAAAAACCAAAAGGCATAAACCAATAAACCATAAACCAAAAGCCATAGGCCAAAAACCAAAAGTCAAAAGCCAAAAACCAAAAAACCATAAAACAAAAGCCATAAACCATAAACCATAATCCATAAACCATAAACCATACGCCATAAGCCATTAACCATTAACCAATTTCATTACAATTCAATCTTATGGGAGCATATACACATTCTTGCTCCCATTGCTCCCTGCAGTACATATAAAATACTACGTAACAAATTAAGACTAAAATCATGCCAACTATAGCTAAGATCATCATGGATGTGCATTTTCCACTCCTACGAATATCTTTGATTTCAGTATCTTCCCTGAGACTTCTCAACTTGGATTTTAACTTTACATTTTTTCTTCAATTTTGTTAATTCTCCTCAAAAGCCCAGGTATAATCCTCTTTGATCTAGGGCACATTGGTGGATCATACTACCTCATGAATGCATCCTGAAAATATTGCAAAAACAAAAAAAAAATCCCCTTAGTAGATCTCTTCAGATCCATCCTCTGACCCGGTTAGTATTATCATAAATTAAACTCAATTACAAAAAAAATAAAAATTAATTACTAACCTTATGTCTTGAACATTCCCTGTACCTCCTACCCGGATTCTCATTTGTCCAAGATGTTCTCAAAATCATTTCTTGATCACATCCACAAACTTCAATCGAAATGCATTCCCCATGCAAATAGCAATTTCTCCTAAAAGTTGAAGAACTAGAACAATTTGAGCTTTCTCCTTTAGAACCTTCCATTGAATCTTTGAAACACCTAAGAGAATTGGATATGATCATTGCTTTGAGTGCAATTTCGTATTGTGGGTCTGCAAATGGTGAAGAACATCGGTGCTGAGCTTTACAATAGAAGGTTGATTAAGACCTGGACTTGAAAGGATGAAAATGCTCCTCAAATACACGGCTGACAAACGACAATGGTAACTTTGAACTAACATTGTCCAACTTTAACAAAGTCTGGGTACAATGTGGCCAAATTAATAAAACCGGACTAAATGTGTCCAATGCACAATAACTCTAGGACCAAAAAAGGATTTTACTCTATAACAATTAGTCCACTTTTAAGAGCATCTATAATAATTTAGTTTTTTTTTTCTTTGTGGTTTTTGAGGAGTTTTTGTAAGTGTGATTAGGAAAGAGAATATGAGAGAGAAGAGGAAAAAAAATAAACAAACCTGATTTTTTCTTTTAAAAAAAAACGTTTTAAGAGCTTTAACGCGCCCAACGGGCGCAAGTGTGACAGTCACTCATGGCTGTCACATGTGGTATAAAATTGTTGTGGGTCCCAAATGTCAGAAAAAGCTCTTCACTTGCATGATGAATTTCTCTCTTCTCTCTCTTGCACTTCTCTCCTCCAAGTTGACATTTTGTTCTTAAAAATCGTGAATAATCCACTGATGTGGATGCTCTAAAGCGAGTTCTGCTGGCAAATTTCCAGAATGGCCCAAATTAGGCTCGGTCTGTGTAACTCGCTAGTTACACGAAGTGAACCCATTTAGCCTGCACAATTGTTATACCATGGATCAAGATACATCTTACATTGTAGATCATACTTTAAAAATTGTGTCTACAATTATTATATTATGTGCTTTTAATTAATAAATTATGTGTTTATAAATAAATTGAAGTCATATCGTATTTGACTACAAGACACATAATATGTTAACTATAAATACATATGTACTTGCAATTAACATATTGGGGGTGTTTGGATACTGGCTGTTCAGCCATTTTTTAGCTTTTTTGACCCACTTTAGCTGTTTGACTTAGTCAATAAGCTAAAATGGGTGTTTGGTAAAATAGCTTTTTCTTTTAGCTGATTGCCCCAACCAGCTGAAATTAGACACGCTACTTTGAGCAGCATTTTCATTCAGCTTCTTGAAATTTTCTTTTTTAAGACAAATCTGCCCCATTGAAAATCTATCTAAAAAATAAGAGTGAAGAAAAATCATGTTTATTGAAAACCAGCAGTGGAAGCCCCAAATAACATATAAAATCAAACTGAAAACAAAAAAATAAAAAACATGAAAATTGTTTTTGTATTGAGATTTCTATTACAAAATTGAGTAGCGTAAGCACAAAACACATATTCAAACCCAAAAATGAAACAGAAGAATATGCAATTTTTGTACTGAGGTGTTCTACTGCAAAATCAAGCAATGAAAGCTACTGAGATATACAGAAAACGAAACAAAAAAAAATAATAATAATAGAAGCGTAATTTTTGTACTAAGATTTTCTACAGAAAATCCGAATATACTTCTTTCCTCAGATTCTCACCATCCTCAACTTCGAACTCTCAAACCACTGCTGTCGATGATGCTCGGAGTTGCTCTGGCCACAAATGGTGTCGATGATGCTCTGAGTTGCGGCCGCAAAGGGAGGTAATGGAAAATAGATGCCAGTTTAATTAGGGCACTTGGTTTTTATTTGTCATATTCTGTATAATTATATTTTGGCCCCAATAGTATGTTATGATTTCAAATTCACCCTTTTAATAATAATAATAATAATAATAATAATAATAACAAATTCAAAATAAAATTATTTTAAAATTTATATACTCATAATTGATAATTAAAAATAATTTATGATGATGCATATTATTATTATAAAAAAATAAATTATATTAAACTTTACATAATACTACTACTACTAATAATAATAATAATAATAATAATAATAATAATAATAATAATAATAATAATAATAATAAATGTCCTTATTGGTCATTTTACATGCAACCAACTAATAGTAAACAGCTAATTTACCAAACACTTTTTTATAACTAGCTAATACAATCAGTTGGTCAAATCAGTTAACACAATAAGCTATTAGTTACCAGCTAAACCAATCAGCTATCAGCTATCAGCTATCAACTATCAGTCATTTGCCAAACACCCCCATTATGTGCTTGTAGTTAACTTATTATGTGTATGTAGTCAGCATATTATGTGCTTTCAATTTATTTATGAAAATATGTTATGGCACTAATGAAAATAAAATTGGGGTTCTAAAATACATTTTTGGCATATCAAAATCTATTACATTTATTCCTAACACAAGGTCCACAATGCTATGTGGACCCTAGCGCACGATATAAATTGTTGTGTATGTGTAGGTGCAACCATTATTGCGTGGATTGTGGTCCACACAACTACGTGGACCACGGTCCAAAAACATACATAAAATATATTATTTTAACTTATAAAATACATTACTCTAACACATAAAGTACATTATTCTAACTCATAAAATACATTATCTTACCCCAGAAATTTAATTATTCTAACATATAAAGTACATTATATATTATTCTAACTTATAAAACACATTATTTTAACACATAAAGTACATTATTCTAACTCATAAAATATTTTATCTTACTCCAAAACCTTCATTATTTTAACAAAATATATTATTCTAACACATAAAATATATTATTCTAACTCATAAAGTGTATTATCTTATCTCAAAATATAATGTTCATTATTTTAACACGCAAAAACTTCTTTTTAACATCAAAATCACATCATTTTGAGTCATGATTCATACGACTACGTAGACTACAGTCCACATAATAATTTACTGTGTAAGTGGATACAAATTTTTTATATTTGTAAAACTATATAAACTAACTGTGACGGTATTCCGGTAGAAAATTGGCTGGTATAGGCTATAGAGCATCCGTTTCCTTCCATTTGGATATGGACCCATGATCAAACAGTCCAAGTGCGAAGTGTCCTCGGACAAAATAGGCCACAACTATGTCAGCGTTGAGCTTCTGATATTTGTGTTTCTGTAAGATTTTGTCTCTCCCTCCCTTTCATACTTACTCATGGCTTTCGCTTCTCTTCAACTGGGATTGTATCCCAGATTTCCTGCTTCAAACCCACCCTCATTTCATCATTCCAAGAAATCCCAATCGCTTGTCTCCAACTCCTGCAGTGATTCCGCTAAGAGACCAACAGACCCACGTTCAAGAAGCATCTTTATGAAGCCCACCAATCAAACACCTTTCTCTAGAAGAGTCCCCTTCTTGTCCAATGGAAGGTTAAAGCTAGAGGTGAATGCCTGGAAATTAAAATATTGATTTTGAAATTTTATTATTATTATTTTTGGGATGATTAAATGCTACTGCTAATAAATTATTGTTGTTTTGAATGGAAAAATTTGATCTTTCCTTAGGTGCGAGCCGCAGGAGAAGGCGCCGAGTCTCTAGATTCTGGTTCTGTATATCGAGAGGAATTCAACTGGTCTTCTGTTATTCTGCCGTAAGTCCATTGAGTTTTCATTTTTGTCCAAATGCTGTTTGTTGTCTGCTAAGAGATGAATCTTCCAATGGATTGTTCTTTTGAGATGCTCATTGTTGTATTAATAGGAGGATGCCAATTAAAATGGGAGAAATAATTACAAGTGTAAAGTATCAATATACTACTATATGACATTAAAAAAAGCAGTGGGTTCCCAAGCTAGTGTCCGCACTCTTTTCTGTTGTTTCATGTTTGGCATTGTGAAATAAATAGACTGACATTTGAAAGTATTAGCATGTATTATTGTGGGTGCAGACGGTGC
>CM008336.1:19576163-19595351 GCA_002525835.2 Ipomoea batatas | reverse complement strand
CAGTGCACACTTATCACCAAAATAACCCAAGAAACACCCCGTAAACAAAGAAAAACTCCTAACTCTACTCCGAACTAAAAATAAGAAGAAAAATGTTGAAAAATAAAATGCGAAAAGTAAAGGATAACATGGGGTGCCTCCCATGAAGCGCTGAGTTTACTGTCGTTAGCTCGACTCAGCCATGTGATCATCAATTGTAGATGGGAATAAAGAGATCCCAAACTACTTTAGCCATCTCTTCTTTTGGTTCTGGAACATTGAAATACTTCAACCTTTGGCCATTGACCATGAATGGATCGCCAGTTGTGCCAACAATAGTAACCGCACCAGATGGAGATTGCTCAACCACCTTAAATGGTCCTCACCATCTAGACTTGAGCTTCCCAGGGAATAGTTTCAACTGAGAGTTGTATAGCAATACTTGATCACCCGGTTCAAAACTCCTCCTTAGGATCCTCTTATCATGAAAGTACTTTGTTCTCTCCTTGTAGATCTTGGCATTCTCATAAGCATCCATCCGGAACTCCTCCAACTCATTCAATGACAATAACCTCTTCTCTCTAGACAAATTTTCATCCAAGTTCAACTTCGAAACTGCCCAATATGCCTTGTGCTCGTACTCAACTGGTAGATGGCATGATTTCCCAAAGACAAGCTTGAAGGGAGACACACTAATAGGAGTCTTAAATGCAGTCCGGAGAGCCCATAAAGCATCATCTAGTTTCAGTGACCAATCCTTCCGGTTAGGACTCACCACTTTCTCCAGAATTTACTTGATCTCTCTGTTTGCCAGCTCAACTTGCCCACAGGTCTGTGAATGATATGGTGTGGACAACCTGTGGTAAATCCCATACTTAACCAAGAACTTCTCCAACAACTTATTGCAAAAATGTGTCCCATTATCAGTGATAAAGGACCTAGGCATACCAAACCGGGCGAAAATATACTTCTTTACAAACTTGACCACAGTCTTTGCATCATTCCTCGGAGTTGCTATTGTTTCTACCCACTTTGACACGTAATCTACTGCCACCAGAATGTACTCATTACCGAAAGAAGGAGGAAACGGACCCATGAAGTCCATTCCCCAGACATCAAATATCTCAACCTCTAAAATCCCTCTTTGGGGCATCTCATGCCTCCTACTAACAGTGCCAGTCCGCTGACAGCTATCACACCTGCTCACAAAGTCTTTAGCAGAAGCAAACAAAGTAGGCCAGAACAAACCTGACTGCAACACCTTCAAAGCGGTGTGATCAGCACTCATGTGTCCCCCATATGGTGAAGCATGACAATACCATCTGGACCTCTTTTAAAAAGCATGACAAACCTGTCAAACTCCTCCTTAGGAATGCACCTCCTCACAATACCATCTGGACCTCTTTTAAAAAGCAATGGCTCATCCCAAAAATAATCTCTCACATCATGAATAAATATCTTTTTCTTATTGTAATCAAAATCTTTCAGGATATAACCACTCACCAGGAAATTGACTATGTCTGCAAACCATGGTACGGAGGTATTCACAGCTAACAATGTCTCACCTGTGAAAGTATCATCAATGGGCAACTCATCCTTCTTTCGCCCTTCAAGTCTGGACAAATGGTCAGCAACCACATTCTCTGTGCCCTTCTTGTCTCTTATCTCCAAATCAAACTCTTGTAACAGGAAAATCCATCTAATCAATCGTGGCTTGGCAGCCTTTTTCTGGAACAAATACCTCAAAGCTGCATGGTCAGTATGGACAATTACCTTGCTCCCCATCAAATAGGATCTGAACTTATCAACTGCAAACACTATTGCCAAAAGTTCCTTCTCAGTTGTTGCATAGTTCACCTATGCATCATCAAGCGTATGACTAGCATAATGAATCACAGGGTAACTCTTATCCTTCTTCTGGCACAACACAGCCCCCACTGCAAAATCACTAGCATCACACATCAATTCAAAAGGTAAAGACCAATCAAGGGGCTGAATAATGGGAGCATGGCAAAGAGCATTTTTTAATTTTTCAAAAGCCACAAGACAAGAATCATCAAAATCAAAGGGGACATCCTTAGCAAGCAAATGAGTAAGGGGCTTAGCAAGCCCCGAGAAATCTTTAATGAACCTTCTATAGAACCCAGCATGACCTAAAAAACTCCTCACCCCCTTCACAGAATTAGAGGGTGGTAACTTAGCAATCACCTCAACTTTTGCTGGGTCTACCTCAATTCCCCTTGCAGACACCCTATGCCCAAGAACAATGCCTTCTGAAGCCATAAAGTGACACTTCTCCTAGTTGAGCACAAGATTAACTTCCTCACACCTGCATAGCACTCTCTCGAGATTAGAGAGACATTCACTGAATGATTTCCCATAGACAGAAAAATCATCCATGAACACCTCCATAATCTCCTCCACAAACTCTGAAAAAATGGACATCATGCATCTCTGGAATGTAGCTGGTGCGTTACACAGGCCAAATGGCATACGCTTGAAAGCATAAGTGCCATATTGACATGTAAACGTAGTCATCTCCTGATCATCTGGGTGGACAGAAATCTGAAAGTAACCTGAAAAACCATCTAGAAAACAGAAATATTCGTTGCAGGACATTCTCTCCAGCAACTGGTCAATGAAGGGGAGGGGAAAGTGATCTTTCCAAGTAGACTTGTTCAACCTTCTATAATCAATGCACATGCGATGTCCAGTGACAAGTCTAGTAGGGATCAACTCATTATTCTCATTCTCAACAACAGTAATACCGCCCTTTTTCGGAACAACATGAATAGGACTAACCCACTTACTATCCGAAATAGGGTAGATAATATCATTATCAAGCAATTTGAAAATTTCTTTCTTAACAACATCTTTCAGATTGGGGTTTAGCCTCCTGAGGGGCTCCACACTAGCCTTGGCATCATCCTCTAAATAAATTCTATGCATGCAATACTTAGGATCAATGCCAACTAAATCCCCAATCGAATACCCAATGGCCTTCCTGTGCTTTCTGAGCACAGTCAACAATTCCTCAACTTGCTCCTCTTTCAGAAAGGAACTGATGATCACAGGATAAGTAGAATTAGGGCCCAGAAATACATACCTCAAACTGGAAGGCAAAGGTTTCAATTCTACCTTCGGGGCCTACTCCTCTTCGAATGGAGTAAGAGAAACCACTATTTCTAGTGAATCCTCCAACTCATCAGCAATTGGTTCAGAGGAGTCCTCATCCTCCTCTTCCTCCACCTCTGCACTGCACTGCTCCAGCACTTCAATCACATGACACTCATCGATGTAAGAGGGTTGGTGTTTGGCCATCTTAAAGATATCAAATTCAATTTTGTGACCAGCCACCTCCATCACAAGCTTTCCCCTCTTTACATCTATGAGAGCCCCGACAGTAGCTAGAAAAGACCTACCAAGGATAATGGGAACCTTGGCATCCTCTTCCATATCCAGAATCACGAAATCTCCCAGTATGAAGTACTGATCAACCATCACCGGGATATCTTCAAGAACTCTCACTGGGTGCTTAATAGATCTGTCAGCCATCTGAAGGGTCATGGTGGTAGGGTTTGGGCTGCCCAGGTTAAACTTCTTACATAGGGAATATAGCATCAAGCTAACACTGGCACCCAGATCACATAAAGCACTGCCTACTACAAATCCCCCAATAATGCAGGGGATGGTAAAACTACCTGGATCTTTCAGCTTGGGAGACAACTTTTGTTGAAGAGCTGCACATGCCAATGCCCCCTCACTGAGATCCACCACATCACTCTTCTCTAGCTTCTTCTTATTACTCAGAATATCCTTCAAGAATTTTTTATATAAAGGAATCTGAGTCACTGCATCAACAAAGGGCATGGAAATCTCCAACTTATCCAGCATCATCTTGAACTTATTCTCTCTCTCAGTTTCCTTAGATCTCCATAATCTCTGTGGAAATGGCAAGTGATTGCAAGGAACAACTGAGTCACTAACCTGCTTATTTTTCTTCTCAGGCTTCTTGCTTAGAGCACTCTCATCTTGCATAGGGGCTTTCCCCTTAGCACTGTCTCTCTGTAACTCAGGCTCCTCTTCACTCTCATCTGGAACATACTCAACCTGAATGCCCCTATCCTTCTTATCAATTTTCTCAGGCACTGGATAATCTGAAGGAAAATGTGGATCCTTCAAAGCTAATCCACTTCTTGTGGTCACTGCATTCACATGCTTCCTTGGATTTTCTGTGCTTGCTGGCAATCTACCATTCAACAATGAGGATTGATTAGAAAACTGAATACCACCACCTTGCTGTTGAGCTGTGAGGTTCTCTATCAATGCTTGTTGAGAGCTAAGGGCAGTTTGCTGAGACTCTATGGTTGCATGTAACTTATTTATCTGAGTCGTCTGGGCCATCATGTGGTTCATGAGGGTTTGCATATCCACATCCTGAGATGGTTTAGAGAAACCTTGACCCTGAGTGTTCCCAAAATTCTGATTCCCTTGCTGGAACTGCCCTTGATTTGCATTCTGATTATTCTGCCCAAAATTCTGATTGTTTCTCCACTGAGTTCCTTGGTTTCCACCCCTATTCCCTTGATTACCTTGAAATCCTGGTGGATTGTTCCTCACTTGATTCCCCTGATTGTTCCAAGAGGGAACAAACTGATTCCTTCCTTGCTGCTGATAGTTCCCATAACCTTGCCCCTGGCCCTGTAGTCTAGAATAACCAATGAGATCAACTTGCTCCACATTAGGCTGAGGGACTTGGTTACCAGAGTCTAACAGGTAATATGTCTGAGCTACATGATTTCCTCCACAAATTGCACAACAGGCTACAAGAGGTGCCTGTGGCACAGAATAAGGATTAGGAACATAAGGATTCTGTTGAACCAGTGGAGGCTGAGAAACTGCATGGACACTCTGAGTAGGAGTCTGTACTATTTGCTTCAGCATGTGTTGTATAGAATCCAGCTGAGCCTGCATTGCCATCTTTTCTTCAACTTCGAACATCCCAGCTGTCTTCTCTCTCTTGGGTATATCATCCCCTTAGTGTACCAGTAAGTGTTGTTCGAGGTGATTCTGTCAATCATCTGCTCTCCAGCTGCCGGTCCCATATCAATGAAAATACCCCCAAAGGATGAGGTATCTAGAATAATCTTTGACCGGTTAGTCAATCCCTCATAGAATGATGAAATAAAATCACCTGAAGTCATCAAATTCTTTGGGCACTGCCTCCTTAACTCCTTAAATCTCTTCCAAGCCTCAGGAAGATCTTCATTGCCAAACTACTGAAAATTCTGAATTTGTTTCTTTAACTTGGCAGCCTTGGAAGGAGCGCAGTACTCCTGCATGAAAGCTTTGTGGAGCTGTTCCCAGGTAATGAAATGGTTGGCTAGAAAGGAATTCAACCAACTCTGTGCTTGATCTCTCAGGGAAAAGAGAAACAGTCTCAGCTTGATGGCCTCACTAGGAACACCATTCATCTTGATGGTCTGGCAGATTCTGTCAAAATTCACAATATGGGTTTTCGGGTCCTCAACCCGAGACCCTCCAAACTGATTATTCTGGACCATCTGAATGAGAGCAGTCTTCAACTCAAAATTGTTTGCTTCAATTCCTGGGTACACAATACAATCTTCTTCAGTGAACTCAGGAGCTAAATGGGCTGCCATTGGATCTGCTTGTGGGACCTCCTGGGCAAACTGCTGAAACAAGTTGGGATTCATCTGGTGGAGAAGATTTTGCATCCCAACCCCATAGCCTGGCTGCTGGTACACAGGTTGCTGCTGCACGAAAGGAGCTCCGAATCCTCCCCCAACATAGACATTCGGGTTTGGATCGGCCCTGAAGTTCTGTGCCTGATTCTGAACATTTGGTACTGGAGAATCAGCACGAACTCCAGGATTGTCCCCAACTGCCTCTCTCTGCCCCGGGTGCTGCTGTGTGTTGACACCAGTATGGGCTGGTTGCCTGGTATTGCTACTGTCTCCGGTCTCCATGTCTACTTCGAAGTCCTGGAACACTCGAAGCCAATCACGTAACACCTTCTTTTCCCTCCTTAACTTCCTCTCAAGATTTAGATCGTAAGGGCGAAGATTTGTGTTCCCTTTCGATCTAGTGTGCATAAGAGGAGGGAAACCTAATGTCAAACACAACCACAAACACTCTTGGACAAGATTGGTTATGGGTTAGTGCAAATAAAGAATACTTTTTTTTTCTTTTTCTGAATAAGCAATAAAATAAAACTTGATCTCCTAAAATTCACTAACTCTAATGCTAGTAAGAAATTAATCACACAATTAAAACCAAATAAACCTGTAATACCCCGTATTTTCCTAACATTATTATTTTATCATAAGGCGTTGACATTCATAAGTTATGATCTTCAGATGCTTCAAAGGAATTTTTATAAGGAAGTATAGTTGTTATTAAGTTGCGATCGTTCGTGCCGGTCACGAACCGTAAAATTTTTGAGGACGAATTTTCAGTTCGGATTTCCCTAGAAAATGGATTATTAGGCACCGTACTATTATTCTGGAATTTCCTATTTAATTAGATTCGCCCATAGCAGCGAAACTTTATTTCTGATCGTACATCGCGAAATTCCGCAGTGTACTGAACCTAGCTCATTTGGAAGCTTTTGACTGAAATAAATTTTTAGTTTCGGAAATTATTCTTTCTGGATTATTTTTCACCGAAACTTCATCTGTTTGGACCCCAACTGATAAGTTGGAAGATATTTTATTATTTTATTATTTTTTTTTTCTTCTTGATCTTATCTCTTATAAGGGATATATATATGAGTTGGTCTTCATTTTTTCCCATTTCCCCTTCCAATTGCCGAAAAAAAAAAGAGAGGAGAGAGAAGTGTGATTCATCTTCATCCTCCACCATTTTCTTCCATTAAAACCATAGCCAATCTCCACACAAACCTTCAACTATTCGGTAAGTTTGCGATTTTATTCGGTAGAAAGCCTTGTAATCCTTCATAGGTTATGAATCTATGCTTAAATTCTTGAAATCTCTTGTTATGGTGATGATTTTAATCTAGGGTTTCAAAGTGGAAATTGGGGAAAAATCATCCAAGATCATTTCTAAGGAAGTGTAGCCATTTTGAGGTAAGGAATTCCCTTAAGTTGGAATTAGTCACTTGAATTTGGATAATTGATTTTAGTTGAAATATAGTGTTTTTGGAGCTTGGAAATATTTTTGTATACATGTTCATAGCTTGAATATGCTTGTATATGTTGTATTTATGTCCATATAAGCTTGTACTTGTTGAAATAGAGAAAGGAAAATCAGGGCATATTCTGGCAGTGACTTCCGTGAATTTTTGGGAAAAATCGGTAAGGTATTTTGATCCAATTTTTTTTGGAGATGTAGTTCTATAAGTGTAGAAGCTACATATAAAATTTCATAATTTTTGGAGTAGTATAAGTATGGTTTCCGGAAGTCTTCCTAAAACTGGTCCAGAGAAGGAAAGTTGCTGGACAGCCCACTGCCAAGGGCAAAAATGTAATTTTCTGTGTTAATTTGTGAACCTAGGTGACCAAAACTTTTTATGGACATCAAGTACTATAAGTTAGGGTCCTACCATAAAAATTTCAAGTGAAAACGAGTTCGGGAACTATTTTTACCGGCTCAATCTTTCGGACTGCGCTGTTGTTTTTCTGCCCAGGAATTGGCAGAGTTGTGAGGAGGTTTAGATGATGTGGTTGTTTGATGTTCGTGAGATATAATTAAGCTTTGGTTATTGAGGTTTAGTCGATGGGTTGTAATGATCCTAAGAGGCTATTAGGATTATGAATGTTATGATGAGAGTTGAGGTATTTATTTGGTTTTGGCCACCGGTTCGTGGATTCGTCCGGTTGGTTTAGTATTAGTTTGGAAGTTAAAACTTCCCATTTGGATAGGACTTGAGTATGAAGTATATCCAAGGATGTCTTAGTATTGTATATGATTATGAGATATTGGAATTGATGAAGTGGTGAGATGGACATATGAAGTGTATCTAAAAATGTTATGAAAACTTACGTTGAAAAACGTATGCTATTTTGATATAAAGGTTGTCAAAACCTTATTGTTTGAGAAAATGATGTTGAAAAGCCTGCGGGCAGTGAAAAGTGTTTTGAAAATCCTTCAGGGGCTAAAGAGGTAGCCGATTTCAAGTATTGGACTCAATTGTGAAATGTGTCCAAAGTGAATGATTTGAGAAAGAAAACTGAAGGAAGAATCACGTTTTCAAAACCGTAGTTTCTAAAGTAAGTGAGGAGGACCTTGATTGACCCACGGGTGGCTTTAAGTGCCCTTGCCCAGTGGTCGTTATATTGTTAGAGCGAAGTCTATTCGCCGTTATGTCGTCATGTTGGAATAAGGAGAGGTGCCCACGGGAAGGCTTGAGTGCCACAGCCCGGGGTTGGGATAAGGGAGGAACCTACGGGAGGGCTGGAGTGCCATGGCCCGAGGTTGTAGGCCTCACTCTTACTGTTATGAAACTAAGGACGTTTTAAAGATGAGAAAAGAGTTACTCTGTAACGTCTTTGAGAAATAAATGATTTTGTCTTACGAGACGAGTGGATGTTGTTCCATTATAAATGTTTTCAAACCTTTGTCTACTTTTAAGTGACAAATGGATTTCCTTGCTTAGCCGTCGCGCTAACTGCACTTCAATGTGTTCTTATCAGTTGCAGGTTGTGTGGATTCCTGTAGCCGGATGAGGTGAATAGGGTGGAAGTTGGAAGAATGACTTTCCATATGTATGTTGTTTGATCTTGATATTGTAGTACGAGGTTGTAAGTTTAGCATGTGCACTTAGAGTGGAGTTTTATCAAAGAGGTGATAGAATTCACTCTAGGTGTGGCGGTAGCACCCAGTTTTCTATTGATAAGATGTAAGCTTCCGCTGATGTATTATTACGATTTGTAATAAATGTAAGAGTTGAAAATTGGGGTGTTACAAAACCAATCCCCGGCAACGACGCCAAAATGTGATGTGGTATAGATGGGAGTGTAAAAGTGGGTATGTTATGTCGTTCCGCTGAGGATTGGGGCTATGACACGTAATTGTATGAATTAAAAGTACTAGGCACTAGAGTATGCAAATCAACTAGAATCCAAGCAATTAAAACTGAATGATGTAAATTAACAGAAAGCAATTGACCAAGGGGTAAACTGTATGATAACGGAATGGGCCAGATTAGGGGGATTGTAACCTTGATGTTCTAACAATCTCATAATTATGGAAGGAATAATTAACCTAGGAATTTACGGGCAATGCACATAAGAATTCAATTCAGCTACTTTCGTAATCAATAAACAGAATTAGGCTACAGATGCCCCACTGTCGTGATGCATCAATCATAACCTTAAGCACCTAAGCATTGTAAGCCCCCAAAATTACCCCTATTCTCATAGTAGGAAAATTAGGTTGAAATTGGTAAGGCTCGAGGTCTCCATCCAACTGTCGTTGTAATGAATCCCTCTCCTAGACTAGCAATTAATTGCAGCTGTCAATCAATAACAAGTATAAAGCAAATCCCCAAATCAACGTAAACCCTAGGTAAAAGATTCAATCCCTTTATGCAATAATCACAAATCGAACATCAAGATTAACAATGGACCCCTAATCCAAACCCATAAGCGAATTACTCACGCATGATTGAAGCAAACTCAGCAAAGCAAGAATTAACAATGGAAAACATAGCTGCAAGATTAAAGAATAAAAGGGAAAAACTTTACTAACAATTCTTGAGAGTAATTCCAATCCAAACGATGATTCCAAGCTCGAAACCGAATTCAATGATGTAAATCTGCTGTATTCTATGCTATGGAAAACTCCAAAGAAGGGAAAAATTGCACTAAACTAAACTAGGGCTCGGCATGTCCCAAACATCAGAAAAACGCGAAATAAATACTGGACAGCAGCCGGGTCACGGCCACCATCACGGCCTGGATCGGGGCCGTGATGTGACGTGGTCGGCTGCTTGTCTACGGTGGAGGTCACGGCCGACATCATGGCCGTGAGGCTAGCCATGATCCGGCCCTCTGGTCCTCTTCTGACTCCTTTCGTGCTCCGTTACTCCTTTCCGTCCCGGGGTAGATTCCTTATGTCTCGAAAACTAGTCCGCAATGACCGAAAATCCTTCTTTTGCTCCTCATTTGTGAATAAACTAAGATTGATCAAATGTAACACACAAACGAGCCTTAAATGTATCAAAGTAAAGGAAATAAACAACAAGACTCCTGAATCGTGGGGTAAATAAATGTATAAAATCATATGTATCAACATTGCTACGTGCACCACGGTGCACGGTATAAATTGCCATACAGCAGGGTGTGGATTAGGAATTTTGAGACCTGTTAAAAAGTAATCCACATGGGCTAGCTCGGCTAAGGGGCGAGCTAGCCTGCTATTATTATTTAAAAACTTTTAATTCTCCAATTCACCTGCCATAATCCCAAACGCAATAAATAGTAAATAATGCAAACACTAAATCCCGATTCCATAGCCTCACCTCTCCCCCTCTCACCGTCTACCCATTTCTTGCTTCCTCTATATCTTCCTCACAAACAACCGACAACAACACCGAAATAACTTTTCCAACGCTGCCCTTTGACGTAGATTCAACCTTGGTGAGCAGTGACACCTTATGACTAAAGTAATATATTCTCTTGCTTTGTTGGTGTTTGTTATTAGCTTTTATATATTTGTTTTCAATTTCTTGTGGTTGATTATTCCATTTTTGGCATAGATAAGTGTATTATGTATTTATGTTGTAGCTTATACTTATTTCATTTGTTTCACGTACATTATATTTATAATGTGTTGGTGTGGCGTGCTTTGCTCTAACTTTTAAATTTTTATTTTTTATTTATTTTTAAAAAAATTATTAGTGGGCAAAGTGGATTGAGATTTTTCTTCGTCCTCCTCTAGTTTGCATTAATAACTCTAGTTAAAAATAAAAGTAAATTAATTCTGAACCCTATATATATGTTAGAAATTTCAAATTAAATGTAAGAGAGTTAATGGAATTTGTAGGCTTGAACAATGCAAAGAAGATCCTCCAAACATTTCAATGACATATTATTCTTTACTTATTTTTTGTATAATAAAATCAATGTATAAAAAATATATCATTAAAATTGTCTTATTCAAATATTTTAGAGTAAATTTCACCAAAGGTTCTTCGACTTTGAAGCATTACCAATTTTAGTCCTCAACTTACAAGTCTACCATAATAAGTCCTTCAACTTCTCTAAACTACCACTAATAGTCCTCTGAGTTTGAGATGCTACCAACTTTAGTCCTCAACTTATAAACTTACCATAATATGTCCTCCAACTTCTCTAAAACTACCACAAATAGTCATCTATTTTTTTTTTTTTGTAAATGACTCCTAAAAAATTATATTATAATGAGCAAATTGTCATTTTGGTCCACTGACTATAGGGGTCCTATTAATTTCCATCCACGACTTTCAAAAGTGTTAATTGCATACCATGACTTTTCAATTTGTATCAATTTCGGTCACTCCGGCCAAATTACCGGCCAAATTCGCCGGAAAATTCAAAACCCTAAAATAATGAGGGTATTTTAGTCATTTCAAAAGACATATTGACCGGGTGTATGGGTTTGACCAAGTTTGACCATGACCTTTACCTGGTTCAGAACCAGTGTTGTGTGGAATGAATGTTGCATGATATTTGTAACGGAAATGTTCATTATAATATATTAAAACATATTCATTGTCAACTAGGTAGTCATGACATACTGCTAGGTGTCACTCATGACTTACGAGTTATTTAATAATGAGTTATTAAATATTACTCGTTGCTAGTTTGACTATGAACCTAGAAAGTCACACCTTAACGGAAAGATTTACCCTTGAAGCGTGCTTTGGCTGTTCTAGCAGTCTCGGCCGGTTGTCGGCTGACTCCAGGCGACGCTATTGCAGCCGGCGATGAAGGGTTCATTGTTTTTCATTTTTCCAGTGGGAAAAGAAGGACGGTAGTTGCAGTTTGATCAGAAGGCGCCATTGCAGGAGACGTGGTCTGTCGTTCTTGGCGTGATGGTCAGACGGAGTTGATGTGCGAAAGCCGGAGGCAACGACGTTGTTTGCCGGAAATCATGCGTAAATCGAGAAATTAATATTACCTTTTAAAATTATTTGATAATCAATGTAATATTATATTTGAAAATAATATTATATATGATAATTAGAATTATATTACCAAATCAAATATTAGATATTTTTGGTGATATTAATTGTTATCATATTAAAAAAAAATTATATATGATAATTAGAATTATATATTATGAAAATACTTAGACACACAAGTTCTTGGTCTAAGATGTTAAAAGAATCTTCCAACTGTTAAATCTAATTACTAGATTTGTTAGATGACCTTGTAACTATTTTCTGAACTAGTGCAAAGAATAGATCAGGAAATAATGTGCAGATAATCAGCAAGAAAATAAAAAAGCAGTAAGAACACCTAGAGTTGGTAACCCAGTTCGGAATCTCAATTCCTACATCTGGGGGGCATCACTCTGATTGCCCAACTCTTCATTGATCAATCTGGAAATGTGTCAACGTTTTACAGTAGAGAATCACACGGCAACACTAGAAATCATCATTCACCATTCTAGAGTTCAGCCTTGAAGAGTTGTGTAAAAACTTGATCTCCCGATCTTCTTGAATTGAGGCTCCCCCTCAATTGTAACCCAACTGGCTTTCAGAGTGATTGCTTGCCCAGTACTTCACGAAGAAGATACATCTTGAATCAAAGGTACGCTTTGTCAAGATATCAATTTATCTCATTGAAAAGAAGCTTTTCAATTTAGCTCATCTGTCTCTCTGCCTCATCTTGATTTCTCTGGGAGTTCTCTTTATATGTGATGTCCGAATTCGGTTACATTTGTAACTGATTCTGTAGCTCTTCTTGTCTTCTTTGTCTTGGTCCAGAACTTTGTTCAGCAGCTCGTCCATAAAGTCTTCTGATCCTTCTGCTGAACTACAAGAAACTTAATACAATACAAGACACTATGTTATTTTGAACTATCTGCTGAACTATCAAATTGTCACAAGGACTTGTTACAACTTAGGGAGTTTTTCCAAATATCTCTTTTGTAATTTTATTAACATATTACCTAATTAAATATTAGTTATTTTAGGTGATAGTAATTGTTATCATATTTGAAAATATTCTATATTGATAATTGGAAATTAATTACTACTAATTGAATATTAGATATTTTTGGTAGTATTAATTATTATCATTATGATTATTTTCTATATTTGAAATATTAATTTTTTTGAAAGATTAAATTATAATATATTATTGTTACCATTTAAAATATGATTTTTATGGTAGTAATAATTATATTGTTATAATCTTGAAATATTTATTTTTCTCCTTAAATAGTGATTCTTTATGTGATAATTGAATGCTATTTAAGTAAGCTTCCATGATTATAATATTTTAGATTAAAGTGTTTAATTTAAAATAACATTATAATAGTAATTGATTGATTTCATGCAAATTTGATTTTGGTATGAAATTAATTAATTAATGGAAAGTTTTGTTTTGTTATATGGAAATTTGTTTTCATATAAGGTTTATTTTAGATTGACCCAAGTTTTTTATTGGTATAATTAGATTATATCTTATAAAGCCACAAATTAATGCATTATTTATTTTTATGCTATGTATGGATTGCTTAGCATGTCGGTTTGGTCATGGACTTAGGACCCGTTGAATGAATGTGATCATTTATTTTGGGCTTTGCACCGTTTTTGGTGATTAATTAAAATTGAGGCCTGCGTGTCTCTTATCTATTATTGTAATGTAAATCCCTTCCCCGAAACATGTATCCCTTTTCTGGTAGATAGAAATTGTATGTAAAAGGATCCCGAAGACTTCAAGAGTTGAAGACCCGAAGACTTCAAGAGTTGAAGACTTGCATATGTATGATGGAAGCTTACATGTAATAGATAGGATTTTAATTTTTCACTATTCACTGTGCACGGTCAAAATTAGCTGGCTCAATTTTGACCATTTAGAAGTCCATGACCGATATCGAGTTTACTTTTCATGCACTTTATATATGTCATATATGTGAAAATGATGCATGAGTAAAGTGAAACTTTATAATTCTTAAAATCTTCCCTTTATTAAATATTAAGTTGTAAGCGGTTAGGCCTCAAGAGTTGAGATTACCTAATCGTGGCTCTCTACAATCGTAAGAAATCAAATATTTTTCTTAGCACGGTGTCGGCTATGCCAACATAGGGGCAACGTGTTAATTTTAAAATATTTTGATTTTCTTATTTTAAAACATGTGATGTGGTAACACTTAGAAACTTTGTTTTTCAAGAAACCACTAAAGGTGAGAAAAGTCAAGGTTCAACTCTACTTGTTACCAGGATGGTGGGTTTGACTTAACTGAGTCCATTGGGCTAAGATGCCCCTTAAGGTGAGGTTCAATGGGCCATGGAGCCCAAGTTTAATAAAATCGAATCATGCATGAGATGTATTGGCAAGAGTTGGCCACTTACAAATTTTTCAAATTCCAAGATGCCCCTTCAGGTGAGGAATGAAATAAATTTGTAAGACCTCGATTACCCATTAGAAATCTTCCAACAGGATTTCTGTATCTTGCTTGGGAAGTGCAGGATTCGAAAAATTTAGTGGGAGAACTATATGATTATATAATCGAAAATCAAATAGTTTAATAAAGAATCGTGTCTAATAATTAATGTTATTTTCTGCAGTTATTTTGAAATGGCTTTAAATCTTTTGTCAAAAATACTCGAAGAAAACAAACTTACTGGACCAAATTTCACTAATTGGCTCCGAAATTTGAGAATCGTTCTCAATTTGGAGAAGATCGGTTATGTTTTGATCCAAGATCCTCCATTGATTGGTATCATACCAGATGATGCTGATGTTGATCAGCTTGATGTTCATAATGCTGAGGTTGTAGCATTTGATAAGTGGAAGGACGATGATCTGAGGGCTAAGAGTTATATCATTGCCTCTATGACCAATGAGTTACAACGTCAGCATGAAAAGATGTCTGACGCAAAATCTATGGTCAATTAATCAATTAACCATCTAATCATCAATTAATCATTCATAAACAATCATTTCTAACATTAATAACTAACTAATCATTGATGTTTTAAAATAAAAGTTGATCATTCTAATAATGATTGAAAGCTACGGAATAATCATCGGAGTAATCATTAGTAATCATCAGTAATCTAATAATGAATAAAAGCTAACACTCATCTTTAATAGGAGTGTTACCTTTTTTGCTACAACACCTCACAGACGCCCATGTTTTCTTGTTTGGCCGGTTTTTTTTTCCATCACATTTTGGAATCCAATTCAAAAAAGCTTCATCGACCGGGTAATGACTCGAAGCTCTGCTGCCTCACGCCATAGCGCACGGGTCTGCTTGACCCTTTTGACTATGGGTCTGTGGGCGGGTCTTAGGGCCCTACCCACTTGGGTCCAGCCACACGCTGTTGAGCCCGTACCAGGCAACCGCCAATCTCATGGAAAGCCTTCGTAAGCTGACGCAGCTAACCCAAGTGATCAGGAATGCTGTCTTACATGGGAACAATAGAGGTGATGCGATGAAGAGAGTGTCTGGGCGTAACCCGCCAGTCTTTTTGGGACAGGAAGATATCGTGGTGCTTGAGGAGTGGATTTGTTCCTTTGATAAGTTGTTTGCAGCTGTCAACTGTCCCGTGGAACAGCGTGTTGATGCAACAGTCTACTACTTGCAGCAAGAGGCCGACAATTGGTGGCCTTTGGATGGGCCAGCACTTCGCTAGAGAGAGGATTTTGGATGGGAAGAATTCAAGGTCGAGCTAAGAGATAGGTTCTACCCCGAGCATGTCAAGGCAGTGAAGTATGAAGAGTTTATGCACCTGAAGTAGGGAGGATCGACTATTCAGGAGTACCACACCCGTTTTCTAGAGTTGGCACGATTTGCACCTAATATCGCGGGGCACAGAAGCTTTTGATAGTGTTCAAGTTTCTGACGTTGAGTGAGGCCTACAATGCAGCTGCTGGTCACTATAGGATCCAACAACTCCAGCGTAATACCTTGAATAAGGAAAGGAATAAGGCAGAGGATGATAGTCACCAGTTAGACAAGAGGACGAAGTTTGCCCCTGCAGCACCCGTAAGGAGTTTTCCAGGAAGTGGAAACAGAGGTCAGTGGAAGGGTAATCAAGTGATGGGATAGGGATCATCTGCGAGAGGACAATCCAGTATTAGAGGGACTTAGTGTCTCAAGTGTGTGAAGGATCATCCTCGTACTACCTGCCGAGGTGACCCGATCATCTGCTTAAGTTGTGGGAAGCAAGGGCATCGAGCTGTGAATTGCTATCTCTCCAGGAATAAGGGACAGATGAGCGTTGGACAGAGTTAATCGAGGAATCAGTTCAATCAGGGACACAATGTGAGTGGAGGCCGAGTTATCAATTCAGGAAATCATACCGGGAATGGACCCAATGTAGCAAGTGGGACAAATGGGCAATCATAGAGTGGCAATCAGGTATGTGGAGGAGCAAGTCAAGGCCGGAATAGAGGGAATGGATCGGAAAGGATCATGGTGATGAGTCAGACTCAAGGTGAGGACCTTGATTTAGAGACATGTACTCTCTTATTCGAGCAATTTAATTCTTGAAAATGTGATCACGCATCGTAGTTAGTAGCATAAATCCTATTTGAATATGAAATCTCGGTTGTTAATAAGGTTGGAAATTTTCTTTTTGGATGGTTGTAAAACTTAAATTTAAGATATTAATGCATGAGATAAATTAAGAGGAAATGGCAAATTAAATACCGAGGTGTATGGGTCGTATTAAAGGAAGCTTTGAGGAAATAGAGAAACCTGGGAGAAGGGCTAACAAAGCATTAAAATTCCGTTTTGTGGCTAAGTGTGTGAGAAATTTGGGACAAGTGAAGTAAAAAGGAACGGAGCAAGCGTGTGTACGCAGGTGTCGCGGCAGGGCTGGGAACCCTAACGATCTGGGGGTCTATACACACTTTCTATCTCACATTTGTCTCCGTATGCATTCTTGTCTGCTCGTAAGTCTACGTCCGTGTGGCATGATCGTTTAGGACATCCACACAATCGTGTCTTATATCGAATTCTTCAGTCTTGTTCGGTTGGTAGGTCTAGTAGTTCAAATCGTTGCAATTAGGGGTGAGCATAATTACCAAAAAACTGACAATCGAACCGACCAATAACCGAACTGACCAATAATTTCGGTTATCGATTATATGGTCAAAAAAAATTGGTTATTCAATAACTCGGTTACTTTTTGGTTATGAACCTTTAATAACCTCAGTTACCGAATAATCAATATATATATATATATATAAAAGGAAGGCCACTAAAGTTTCACCACTCTCAGTCTCTAACGCTTCTCAACGCTCTCTAGCTCTCTACCTCTCTGCTCAGCTTCTCACCCCGTAGGACTAGGAAACTCTAAGGGGTCGTTTACTTCATTTTTCTGTTTTTCTGTTTCCAGTTTTCCATTTCTCCAGTTTTCGTTCTCCATTTCTCCAGTTTTCCATTTTCTCTAATTTTCTGATTTCATTTTACACATTTAATTTTTAAATAAAAATTTTAGTACACTAATACTAAATGTACAAAAGGTAACAAAAGTCGATAAAACATATTACAAAATAAATTACAACTATTTCAATCATTTTAGTACATAGTTTGAATAAAAATTAATAATAATAATCATAATCATAATTAATATTAATAATAATAATAAGACAAAAACTTGTGTGAGACCATCTCACGGGTCTCAATCTGTTAGACAGATCGGATCTTTGAATAATAAGGTCAAATATTCGATTCATTAATTAAAGATCCAACTCGTCTCACGGATTGAGACTAGTGAGACCGTCTCACACAAATATTTAACTAATAATAATAATAATAATAATAATAATAATAATAATAATAATAAGTAGGTTTTCAAAAAATAATAATAAGTAAATAATACGGAGTAGTAATTAAAAGGAAAAAGGGTAAAGATATATAATAAATAAATAAATAATAATAATAATAATAATAATAATAATAATAATAATAATAATAATAATAATAATAATAATAATAATAATAATCAGTATGTTTTCAAAAAATAATAATAAGTAAATAATACGGAGTAGTAATTAAAGGAAAAAGGTTAAAGATATATAATAATAATAATAATAATAATAATAGGTGTGACGTGTGTGCAATACTCAGAAAAAGGGTGAAGAAATAAAAAGCACAGCTTAGGTTTTGAACCATGGACCTCCTGTCCACGGTGCTGTAAACGCATGTGTTTGCCATTTCTCCATGTGGAGAGATCCAAATTTCCTTTCTCCAAAAGTGTATACAAAGTGGAAGAATGGAGAGGAGTTAGGTAATTGGAAAGATGATTTTAGTAAACAAACTTTCCATTTTCCATTCTTCCACTCTTTCATTTCTCTATTTTTTTGGAAAATCCTCCATTTTTCTAAGTTAGTAAACAACCCCCAAATCCATAATCTCACTATCTGCCTCTCAGTTCTCTCTGCTTAGACCTCAGAGTCTCCCTCTAAGCTCTCGCTCTCAATCTCAGACTCTAAGGCCTAGCTTACTCTCCGCTCGTTTTCTCAGTCTACACCTCACCTCGTCTTCTCACAGTCGCCATTCGTCGCTCGCCTCGCCTTCCCGTAGTCGCCGGTCTTCGTTTGCCTCGCCTTCCTGTAGTCGTCGGTAGCCAGTCGTTATTCGCCTCGCCTTTCTTGGAGTCGTCGGTCACTACTCCTCTTCGCATGAGTCACACCCTCAAATCTTTGAGTCGCTGCTCGTCTCCACCCCTCATTCTTTTTTCCTCCATGGATAACCGAACTCCTCTTCTCATTTCCAACCCGTAGACCCAGATTTGTGCTATCTATCGGTGATGACTTTTTTTGGGGCCTCTTTCAATAATTTTCTTGATCTAACTTTTCAATAACTGTAGTACAACAATCTAATTTGATATTTTGTGTTTTTCTATTTGAGTATTTGTTCACTTTGATTTTTTAAAAAGAAATCACATGAACTTTATTTTTATAAAAAATTGCATACTTGCTAGATTTGCTGCTTGCTGTCGATGTTGTGTGTTTCTCCAAAGTCCAGGATGGATGCTACATAGCTTCGGTTTTTTGG
>CM008336.1:19553930-19565508 GCA_002525835.2 Ipomoea batatas | reverse complement strand
ATCAATCTTACCGGTATCTAGTGTAGTCACCAAAACGCAATCCGTGCTGCATTTGAGCGGATTTCAACAACTGCAACACTATACAGCACCGAATCGATGCCCCAAATTAGCAATTCAAAAGGGTCAAGGAGGCATATCAAAAGGAAATGAGCATTAAACAGTCAGCTCCCTCATGCAATATAGTAAAATGGGCATCTTATGCAAACAGGTACAGTTTTATACAATAGCTATCCGGTGCAAACACGCAAACATATATTATATACAACGAGGAAGAGGAGAATAGAGAGAACCATTGATAGAGAACTTGGGTTTGTTGATCTGATCAGCGTGATTTGGATTCTGCTGTTCAATTTCCATTGCAGAAACACCGTTTTCATTCGCCATTGAAACAAGAATTGAACACAGATATACGAAGTTGCTTGAATCTCAAGCAGTGACTTCAACTTCCGGCGGTTCCCCGCTGCTATCTGCACTTTGCAGCACCTATAGGATCCTGCGGCTCTACTCTCTTCCTCTTCGTTATATCTGTAATCGATTTTGATTTAGCAATGCCAGGTTACGTTCGTGCTAAACAATATGAGTAAATATTAATTTTCTTGGAATTAATATGCAATTTATTCATCCAGTATAATAATTTTTTTTAATTTAGTTTTAATTTAATTTCAACAATAGTCCTCTAATTATTGTGATTTACTAAATTTGGTCACCGTCTTTTAATTTGAACGAATTAAACTCTTGACTTTTAGAATTGTTCCACCATTGATCCTTCTGTTAACCAAGAGTTAGATAGATGTTAGTGAATAGCTAAACGGGTCATTTCCTTTGTTAAGTTTCTTCTTCCTGATCTTGGTCGAGTATATGTATACATTACATGCAATGGAGGCCACAAAACTCCATAGCTTCTATTCTCCCTCTTCTCACTTAGGTTTATGTTGCTTCTCTACTAGGTTTCTTTCTCTTCTCGCTTAGCCCAAGGTTCCTCCATTATTGAAATGTCTACAAGGCATACTAGTGAAAGCTCTTCATCTTCAAGGAATCAAGAATACATTATGGTGAGTTGGTTACCATTCCAAAATGTCAATGTGGCCAACGATTGAAGTTACAAACATCTTGGACGAATGATAATCCAGATATAAGGTATTGGGAGTGTTGATTCGAAAATGTGAGTCTTAATTTTTTGTTAGGGTTTATTTTCACACCATTTTGGACGAATTAATTTTTTTTGTTCAATCTTGTGATTTTGTTAGATGGTATGATCCTCCTATGTGTGTAAGGTCAAGAAGAATTATTCCTGGATATTAAGAAGGATTAATCGAAATGAATAAGAAATAGCAAGGTTAAAAATGAGGCTACAAGCTTGTGCTGAGGTTTATGGGCAAAGAAACAATGGTAGACAGTGGAAGTGTACTAGGATAGTGACTGGAGTGATTCTGATATGCATTTTGTTGTTTGTAGTTATAGCACTCAATGCACCTAGAAAAACAATAGTCCTTTAATTTGTAAATAGTTTTGTAATGAACTACCATTTCCAATATGCTATGATTATCACCACCTCATCTAGTATGCATTCCAATATAATATTTTCAGCATTTCCAGTATGCAATTAACTAAACCAAAGTAGCCAAGCACCTTGTGCTTAAATGAGATGTAGTGGCTCTCCCATATGAGAGGTCATGAGATCGAACCTCAGTGGAGGCGATATTGACTCTTTGTGCTTCAACAGGTTGAGAAAGTATAGATGACCAGATACTACAATATAATAGGGTCAGCAGTCCATTCACTAGATTAGTAATGCATTAATAACCCAATCACTTCCCTTTAATCATTGCAGTAATACTACATGAACCTCCATCAATGCCCTCACTCTAAATTAGTACTGATGCCATTGATCGTCCAAAATCTCATCTGGAATCTCCTATGCAACTTGGCCTTAAACTACAAATGGTGATTGTCTATTGTTTCTACTTCTTTTGTGTTGTTCAGAGTAAATGGTTAATTAATAAGCAAAGGAAGAAAGTATCTAACCTGATTTGCAGGTCTAACAGTTGAATATTGTGGACACTTTATGCTATTATGACCTGGTTGTTTGCATTTTGTGCAATGTAAACGAATGTGCTTCCTTGTCAAGTGAACACCATCTTTACTTATCTCACCAGCTTTACTTGTCTCACCTCTAGATTCCTTCCTCAATTTTCTAGGTCTTTCAGGTTTAGCATTATACACTGGTGGCAATGTTGCTCAACTTCACAACACAAGTAGTATTGAGATTTGTTCTTTTTATTTTCTTGCAGTACTCCAAATCCTATTGAAATAGTCTTCTACCTCACAATTAATATCACCTTTAGTCTTTGTTAAAGCCCTTCATGTTTGCTTATTACTTTCTGTATAATGATCATTAGTGCACACTTTTTTGTAAAAACTGATTTGTTTTTCAATTCAAATGCCCTTTAATTTCTTGTTTCCATCTTTTTGCAACAATGGTGGAATTCACCGTTGAATTCTTTTTTGTCCTAACACAACCATCATGCTTATCCTTTAAAACAATTATCCTCCAACATTTGTCATCTGTAACATACCTAAGAGTAACTTGTCATTGACATCTTTCATGCTTGCACTCCACCACACATCTCACTTTGTTATTGTTTCATATTTCATTTCATTCCCTTCTTTGATTGCATAATTTGTAACAGCTTCTCTAAACTCTCCTTATCTTTGAAGGTCAATCCTAATGAAAATTTAGGACATTTACCTTCTACCCCTTTCAAAAACTTTGGCCATTTCATCCTTCTACCTCACCATCACTACTTACCAAGTTTCTCTCATCAGAGTAGTTTATTTCATCACATACAATTACAGTACTGTTAGCTTGTTTTTTGTGGTGGACCTCTACATCACCTAATCCTCCATACTCTACATTCACATCTATGTTAACAAAATCTTCATCATCATTACCTAAGTCATCTGAAATGAATTCATCTTCACTGCTATCGAATTCCTCCCAACTACCTTCACACTCTTCTCCACTGCCATCACACCCTTATATATTACTACCATTATCACCAACCCCTCCTTTTACAGTCCAAATTTTTATGACTTTTGGAATAAGAGATTGGTTAAGTAAATCCCAAACTTCAAAGTCTTGCATCAATTCTTGCAACCCATTTTTAGTGACAGTGAAGTACCTCAAAGGCTCATCTATGGTATACCCAATTTCACTTAACTTTTCTTTTAAAAAAAATCAACCCCCACTCTCTTATACCATATTTTAAAATAAACTAACAATCGTCCCACCAATATATTTAGCTGGTAAAGTTTGAATTATCCTTCCTCCATGTCTTAAATTAAGATTAAATATTCATGATTTCAATGAGAACAAGTCCGTGCAATATAGTTTAGAGTATTATATACTGCAAACAACTACTTTATAGTACAAATAAGAGTAAATTGTCATTCTGGTCCACTGACTATAGGGGTCATGTTAATTGCAATCCACGACTTTCAAAACTGTTAACTGGATACCTTGACTATTCAATTTTTATCAATTTTGGTCACTCCGGCCAAATTTCGCCAAAAAATTTTAAAAGTTAAAATAACGATGGTATTTTAGTCATTTCACATTTCTTTTATTCTTCTCCAGCGAATCCTTCTTCTTCTGGGGCCAAGCGACGCAAACCTAGGTTTTTTTTCTTCTCGCCAACGACCGCTATGAATGCTTCACTTCTCGGTTTACGATGACCGGCGACGGGCGGCGACGTGGACGGCAGCGGAGGATGGTGTTCAGTGCTGCAGGTTGTCGCCGGTGCTGGTTGCTAACCTATCATAAAACTCATTCATCCAGAGTCGTTGACTTCATTCGACGCTGGTTGCGAATGCTTTATATTTGTTTGCCCATGAAATTTCTAGAGTCGTTGACTTCATTAACGACCTTTTAGAGTGGTACCGCAACTGCTAAACCTCCTCGTTATGGTCGTTAGTATGTTTTAAATGCTTGGAAGACCTTTTTAATGATCTGTTTGAGAGATTTGGATGAATGAGTTTTCTAATAGGTTAGGTGAACTATGTCATGTCAATATGGATAACAGAGTGTTCAGTGCTGCAAGTTTTACGACGACTTGTGGATTGCTATCTTTGATAGCAAAAAAAGAGGGAACTAAGGTTTGGCCGGAAAACTTCACCCGAACAGAGTGTTTCACCGGAAAGATGGTAGCTCGTTAGGGAAGGAAGGAAACAAAGGTAAAATGACTAAAATACCCTCATTATTTTACCTTCTGGTGAGATTTGACTGCCAATTTGGCCGGAGTAACCAAAATTGATTTTTTTTTTAAAATGAATAGTAAAGGTATCCAATTAACAATTTTGAAAGTCGTGGATTGCAATTAACAGGACCCCTACAGTCAGTGGACAAAAATGACAATTTGCTCTACAAATAATAAAGAAACAACAATGGTCCCCTGCACATGTATATGCATAAAGAAACAACAATGGTCCCCATATGTACGAATTTCAATCTGCAAACAAAATATATATATATATATATATATATACACACACACACGCGCAAAACACCATATAATAAAAGAACACAACACAAAGCCTATATTTGGTATCCACTTCTAGCTTTTTATTATCCTAAAGCTTGACAACAACACAAAATTCAGTGCGACTCTTTCCAGTTGAACATATTACATACATGGTGGACCAATATTGTGACTCTTTCCTGTCGAATCCATCACCACACAATATGTTATTGCTGCTTTTGACTCCGTATTACTTCGTTCTTGAAGTCCCAATACGAGGATTGAGTTCTTGAGTCACTTATCGCTATATTAGGGTTAAAGAAATTAGTTTACACATTTGGGGATTTTGGAAATAACTCATCGAACAGGGAAATTTAGGAGAAGAATACACCTAGCAGTGGAAAAGACCCTTCTACCCCTTCACTTAATTTCTATCCAACGCCATGTTCACGAAATGACAAATGGTGAAACAATTCTGAAAGTCAATGGTTTAATTCGTCTAAATTAAAATACGATGACCAAATTTAGAAAATCACAATAGTCGGAGGACTATTGCTAGAATTAACTCATTTAGTTTTAAACAACTTTTTGTACTGTCATCAACTTTGATAGTTTCACCCAATTAAATCCTCAACTGTTAGAATAATGACTAAATCGAGAAAAGTTACTATAGTCAATGACTAAATTAGGTCAAACCACTGTAGTCGAATACTAACTTAGGCAAAACTACTATAGTCAGACTAAATTAGGCATTAATAGAGCTGAAATTACCAAACTATCTTAACAGATGATTCAATTGAGTAAAACCATCAAAGTCGATGACCTAATTAAGCGACTAAATCGAGAAAAAATCACTATAATTGAGAACTAAATTGGTATTAACTCAATTTCCTTGGATAGTTTGCTTAACTATGCTTTGGCAAGGTTTCTATGAAAAAGCATTTCAAATTTTGTTAAAAAAGTAAAAATAAAAGAATAAATGGTAATATAGACCATTGAGTGTACATGAAAATGTAAATAGGTTGTCAAATTTATTTTTTTAAAAAAAACTTTAGTTGAAATACAGGGTATGGATCCTGTGAGAACACTATTATTAGAGGGATCTGAGAACCATTGACAACGATATATTAAATAACATCAATGGCTCAAATTATATCACTCATCTTAAAAAAGCAGTAGCACTACTGTAATTAACACGAACTTTAGGGCATTTTATCAAACTAAAATGACAAATGCGTAAAATAAGCTTTTATTTTGAAAGAAAACTTCTGTAGCACTACACCTTCTCCCAAAGCTCAACTTCTTCTTCTTCTTCTTCTTTCTTCTCCCACTACGCAATGAAGAAAAACCTCAAGCTGAAAACTAAATTTCTTTCTATTCTATTGCATAAATACAAAGTTTTAACCTTCTTTTCAACCAACAATTGGAGGAGGAGAGTTTTTTTTCCAAAATGGTCCATCGACTATTACTCATTCTCAATTTCGCATTTCAACTTTCAATTGCATCAAATGTGGTCCCTCGACTTTCAAAAACTTACCCAATTTAGTCCTCTGTTACATATTCTGTCTAATCAGTGTTAAAATATAAGGCATTTTCGTCCATTTATCTATTGTTAGCCTAATAAACATTGAGAAATAGTTGAGGGACCATTTTGAGAATAGTTGAGGGACCATTTTGGAAAAACTCTTTTATTTCTTTCATTTTTGTTTATTTTCATTTTTTAGACTATCAAATTAGAATTTCTATACATTTTTTTACAACTATAAATAGTTAAAATCGCATAATCCAACCTCAAAATTTTAAACTTTATCTACAAATTTTTTCCCTCTATCTAAACATACAACCTCAAGGTAAGAATAATTTATTTTGTGGCAATAATATTATACCTTAAGTATAAACATATGTATATAGATTATCATAACAATTAAACGGAAGAAGGTGATGTGAATTACCATAAATAATTATTAGGCAATAATATTAATAATAATTATTAATTATCAATGTTGCAAAAATTTCGCTTAGACACCGATTAAAATAATTCTTAGTCACATTCGTAGTACTAAAAATATCACTTTAAATTTTTTATAAATAAGATATAATATTATTAAACTCAAATAATTAAAAATAATGTACCCATAGTACAAAAGATTTTATAATTGACTTAAAAATTAACTATTAATTTTATTGTTGAATACAAATTGACAATTATTAAACATTATTTATAGTAATTATTGTGTCTTGTGTAATATACTAAAATTATTAGGTAGAATTTTTATAATTAAGGTATAATTCAATTAAGGGAAAATTGCATCTTTGGTCCCTGAGCTTTAACCAAGTTCCGACTCAGTCCCTGAGTTATGGCCGTATCCGAGTTTAGTCCCTCAATTATGAACGAAGTGGCGCATTTGGTCCCCGGCCATTAAAACTAACGGAAAAATTAAAAAATAGTTAAAATTTGAGGTGTAAAATAGGAAATTCACATTTTATTCTTCTTCTTATATGAAAATCACTTTTACAACATTATTTCTCACTTCTTAGCTTCTTATTTTCAATATTCTTCAATTCTAAAAGCATTTCAATAACTTTAGTATGACTTGTTAAGAACATTGCTCTCGTATAACAAACTTAAGACCTAGTATAAACAAAGAAACACTTGATCATTGTGTTTAGGCATCTGAAAACACTATCCTAATAATTTTTTATTTTCTTTACTAAGCAACAAAGGTAATCAAACTAGAACTTTTGAGATACAAAATGATGTCAAATTTCTCAGATTGCTTTTATGAGAAATTGACCAACAGAATAACTTGAAATTTTTAGTATGTAAAAATTCTTTTGTATGCAGTAGTTTAGTCAATTATCGTATATCTTGACAATATATGAAGATTATATTATATATACCATCACCTCCTCTGTCTTCTTAAAACCAGAGTAATGAAGGAGGAACCTAAGAATCAGTTATGAAAATTTTAAAAACTTTTGTAACTTCAAAAACAACAATTGACTAAACTATTGCATACAAAATATTTTTCACACGCCTAAACACAACGATCAAGTGTTTCTTTGTTTTTCTAAATCTTAAGTTTGTTATACGAGAATCAGGTTCCTAACAAATCATACTAAAGTTATTGAAATGTTTTTAGAATGGAAGAATATTGAAAATAAGAGGCTAAGAAGTGAAAAATAATGTTATAAAAGTGATTTTGATATAAGAAGGAGAATAAAATGTGAATTTCCTATTTTACCCCTCAAATTTTAACTACTTTTTTAAAATTTTTCCGTTAATTTTAACAGTTGGGGACCAAATGTGCCACTTCGTTCATAACTGAGGGACTAAACTCGGATACGGTCATAACTCAGGGACGACTGAGTCGGAACTTGGTTAAAGCGCAGTGACCAAAGATGCAATTTTCCCTTTAATTAAATCAAAATTATTAAAAATAATGTGTCCATAGTACAAAATAAATTATACTTGCCTTAATAATTAATAATTAAGTATTAATAAAAAAAATAAGAAGAGGAAAACATATAAAAGATTCCATACAATATATTAAATAATGCAAACTAATATAAAATTTAATAATTACTTCGAAATCAAATACATGAAATATTGCAGAAAACATTGACGAGATTATATTTTACTTTTCAGCTCAGCCGAGAAGTTTACTGGAAAAACTTACCTTTTAGTCCAACATTTCCCCTACATTTTGCACTCTTTGGGTGTCTAAGCTCGAAAAAAATAATATTATTTTCAATGATAAAAATAATATTTAATGTGATATATAGTGATTGATTGTCTATGAACATAAAAAGATAAAAATAAAAAGTATGAGTACTTATAAAATTTACGGAACTTATTGTAAAACTTGATAGGAATAGTTTGTATGCTTAGATAGAGGGAAAAAATCTGTAAAGAAAGTTAAAAATTTTGGGGTTGAATTGTGCGATTTTAACTATTTATATTTATGAGACAAAATCTACAAAAATTCTAATTTGATAGTCTAAAAATGAAAATAAACAAAAAAGAAATAAATAAAAGAGTTTTTTTTTTTCAAAATGGTCCCTTGACTATTCTCAAAATGGTCTCTCAAATATCTCTCAATGTTTATTAGGCTAAAAATAGGTAAATTGACGAAAATGCCTTCCATTTTAACACTGATTAGACGAAATATGTAACATAGGACTAAATTGGGTGAGTTTTTGAAAGTCGAGGACCATATTTGGTGTAATTGAAAGTCAAAATGCGAAATTGAGAATGAGCAATAGTCGAGACACCATTTTGGGAAAAAACTTTGCAGTAGAACAAAGCCCACACGCTCAAATGAAAAGACAAGCTAACGAGAAAGGTAAAAACTTAAAAACTTTACTTACTTTCACTGCAATAGTCAAACAAATGTGCATCTTCAATTATGTATTACATTGATAGTGACTACCACTTAATTTTAATCATACATGACATTAATAGTGAATAAAACAAATCGAAAAAGCTAAAACATACATTACTTGCTTCGTCATAATCCTATATATAAAAAACCAAGATGTTTTTGGTAAAAATTTTTGACACCAATCCCCGCTCAATAAAAACACAGTCGTTTTGTGTTTTTTTTTTTATTCGAATTCATTAAATATATTAGGATTTAAATGTCTTGAAATATTGAAAGTTACTTTTACATATCAGAATTGTTTTTGAATAACATATATTCAATACATAATAAATGAAAAAAAAAATACATTATAAATTTAAGTGGAAGATGATTGTTGGCATCTTAAGACTAAATATTAATTTTAAAATGAATGCTGCTTAAACCTAACACTATAAATAAATCTAACCATAGACAAAAATTGAAATGTTTTGGTGACTGATGACCAAATCTTTCCGGAGAGGAAGCAGCGTAGAGTTAGAGCCTGCAAGGAAAAACGTCCAGAACCTACTCCACAACCAGATCCAGATCACATGGAAGCCAATGGAACTATCCGTGGAAGAGAAGCATATACTCGGAGATGAAGGAGCCGAAGCATAAAGAGATGGGAAAGGTATACACTTGCAAAATCCATGGTACTTGATGATGAAGATATTTCATTCTTTACTAATAGGGCTGCTGTGTACTTTTTGTGTTGATTCTTTCTCTCACGTCCTATTCATTTTGAAGCAAAGCAAAGGTAGATTTAGACAATATCTATGACCTTTTTTTGTTTTTGGGCTGCCTTCAAATCTCCATGATTTAAAAAAAAAAAAAAAGGTGTGTACAATACAACCACTAAATATCTAATTTTCACAATCTACATGTCAATCAAAAACTCATGAATTTAAAGTGTAATAAAAAGTTAAACTAAAATATTTGAATAGTATATGATCTAAAGTGAAATTAAATATACAGTGACAAGGAGGACATATATTGAAATAGATGTAACTGTTTAATTTAAAATACAATGGATATGAGTAACCATTGGTTTCAGGAGGAAGAATCATATAGATGCAAATATGGGTACAATTCTGAGCAAATATGAGTTTACAGCTTTAAATCTACTCCTTCTTGGAAACCTGCAGAACAAAGTGTATGAGTTTACTGTTAACATTTTAATAAATTTGATAAATAATAATACTATAAATGCATTATATTTTTAGCAGTATATCAACTTGGAATTACTCAAACAGTAGGGATTCTGAAATATTCAAACAATCTTATATAGCATAGCTGTTATTCAGTAATACATTTTCTACATAATGATATTTCATTCAAAAGTACATGCTAGGAAAGAGGTTGTAGGATGTAAAACTTTAGCAAATAAACTCAAAAAAAAAAAAAGAAGAAGGTTTTACCATCAGAATGTTGGGATACATTAGCAAATAAACTCAGTCCAGTACTTTATTCTTTATATTGTAAATTTAGACAATATCTATATATATATATCAATTCATTCTCAATCTTCCTGATTGTATCCAAAACAAATCTGCACTTTGGGAATCATATTCCAATACCATCTAAAGCAGTTGTGATAGTCTAAGACACTAAAATGGTTAAAAGCTATTATCATATGATGTCAAATACTGTCTCCCTTACTCTTCACATTATGTGCGCACTTCAAGATAAAGTGATGCTGACAAGAAAACTACGAAGACGACAAGGTAAGTAAATACTTGCTTAGAAAAAAGTACTAATTCAATAGCATAATTATCCTGATTGGTGCAAGCATGGATACTACCATTGCAATTAACTAAAAAGAAAACCCTAAACATTGCTCCTTTTTTGCATCTATGTGTATAATAAGCCACCTAAAAATCAAAAGGATCTTTAACGTAGCATGACCAACCAACACTGTCCCATATCATCCCTTTGGAATTTATGGTTGAGAAACCAAGGGCATGTTTACTAACTGGAAATTTTCTCCAATTTTTTGAAAATTTGGAAAACTGGAAAACAAAAAACAGAAAACACGTTTACTAACACATTTTTTCATTTTGAAAACAGGAAATAATTTTCCAGTTTTCTAGGAAACTGAAACACTATTAAAAGCTGTTTTCTAAATGAAAAACAGAATCAGTTATCATCTATTAGACTATATGTCACTATAACCACATTTTCACCATTATCTACTTACATATTTATTCATTACTATGATTATATTCATTATCATCTTCTTTTACTTATCATCGTGTTCTATCTTTTCTACTTGCATTACTTATTTAAACATAACTTATTTGCTTATGCTTAAAATTATACAACATTCACATAAAAATTGAAATCTATACCATGTTTGATATTTTGATTGAAATCAATTGATTATTGGCTAGGATATTTTTAATTATGTTATATCGGATGCAAGTTTGGTCCATATATCGGATATCGAAATTTCACATATATAATATTAGAATTCAAAATAAAAATTATATATTATATACATGTCATTCAAATGAACATATCCAAACATAATTTAAATATTAGTTCAAAAATATTAATATTATCTAAACTAAATTTTATGTGAACTTAATAGGTTATTGGTTCGGATATATTTTTATTTATGTTATATACATATATAAATTTGGTTCGGATATCAAATGT